>JACCGJ010001181.1:54935-78555 GCA_013407085.1 Atriophallophorus winterbourni
TATAACAAGGTTTCTCTTTTTGTATATGTTTGTTAAATGATATTCTCAAATTGAAGTTTTCACTTCCCAATCGATATGTCTAAGGAACATTTTTGTTACGGTGAAGCAGCTTAGGTTTCCATATGTTGAATGCCATATCATAAATAGCCGCCCGATTTGTGACAATTTTTTAAATGGTGATTGTTTCAGTCAAAAGCTTTTGAGAATCTCTTCGTAACAAAACTTATATCCAACTCCTTTGTCCAAACGTCTAACGCAATTCCAACCTAATCCAACACAACTCTTACTGAAATTTGTTTTAATATTCGTTTTCGTATCATCATTCCAATAATTGTGTTGACTCGATTTTTCCCAATATAGCTCGCTAAAAAAGATCTGTACAAATTTCTTAAACAATTTTGAAAAACCAAGGGACAGAATTTGATTAATGACTACACAGACATCATCAATCCTTCCAAACCTTTTTACAAAGAGCTTTTCCCTGTGGTCGATTATATATGATATACACCAATGTTAAAGATACGGTTCGCAATGCAAGTGGATTTCATAACCAGCTCGGCATCCATTCGTTGAATATTCACTTATAAATATTGCTCCTTTTGGTGGCGATTTTATTCCGCATCATCATATAGACATTTGTAACGCTGTACTATTCAGTTTATGAAATATGCTATCGCGCCAGCATGTGAACGTGTTTCTCAAGGCAGAAGATACATAATTTCGCAAAAATATCATTTATGCGGGGTGAATTGTGTAACAATTTTGATTTGGAAACAAAGTTTCACAAAACTTCCTGTTGAATTGTTTCGTTGTCCCAATGCGATTAGAAAGTTGGTTGTTAGCCTTGGTTCTAATACTGCTTGCGCTGATCTTTCCGCCTCTATCGAATGAACGCATTTCCACGTGAAAATCGAATTGCATTGATGTATATCACGATACTGAATAAAAAGGGAGAACATGGTCCATTGAACACGATGTTGTACATGCGGCGATAGTTCGATCACAGATAGAATGCAAAGCTTCTGTAGTTCATTTCTTGATAATTGTTGTAACCACTATACACCTAAGAATGATGAAAATCTGTGATATGCATGTGATTAAAATCGTACAAACGTGACGGTTCTTCAAACTAGCTAGTCCTGATGTCCATGGTGTGTTTATCATGAACGGATTAAAAAGTTCATCGATAGTATTTATTTGATAAACAAAATGCTTGTGAAATTCGGGTAGACGTTTATTCAAATCAGAGACCAATTAATAATCGTGCTATATATATATATATATATATATAAGATTATATAATATATTATATATAGTATATATATTGAAACTTATTATTCCCAACCGAAATTGAGTGTTAATATGCTAATCCAGATTTATCCTCGAATTCGTGAAATTATTGCTACCGTAAGGTCTTAACAACGGTCGAAATTCAGGACATGAATACGCATTGCGTAATGAGCTAATACAATCACGTAACCGGTCGTGTGCTCTCGACATACTTTTCAAAATACATATAATACTCATTTTTAATACCTATACGTCAACGTAAACCACAGTGATTTAATGCCCGACCACCTGAGAATGAAATGTAAGCATATGATAAAAGCCACATAAATGCAGAGTTGTCATTCGAAGTATAATAAAAACACGAAATGATTATCTACTGGTGGCTACTGAGTACCAAATACTAGTGATAACAATGATGATGCCGAAAGTCTAAATACTTAGCAGAGTGAAAAATCCAAACCTAATGAAAAAAACGTTATTCTGCAGACTTATCACGGGTTTTTGAAAAAATTACCTATTTGCCGACTCAGAGAGAGTCACACCAACAATTTTATCTCATGTAAGTCTAGGCTGTCCACATCGACTGTCAAATTTTTTGTATGCGAATCCTTAATGATTGACTGAATTAACTACCATAAACTCACCTGACGATATTGAGGTAACTGAGACATGGGTTTATTCAACTTTGACAGCCAATAAATTTGTCATTAAGTGTATGTGTCTGATTCGGGAAAAAAATTCTCTACTACAATGTTCACATCCAGAGGCAGTACTGGTTTAAGAATCTCGGTTGCACGTTGCATTTCTTGAATATAAATCACGAAAAGTAATACAAAATCAAATATTTTTCGAATAATTAGAAACGATAACTGCGATTATATTATCACAAATACATTATATCTGTTATTCAGCAATAAAAGAATATATGATTTTGTTGCACATCATTAGCAACACAAAGACAAAATAAAAATGATCAATTTTATACAGAGGAATGAAGATAACCTTTATAACCATGTTTCAAAATCTAATCTAAAATCAGAATTCGTGAATCATTTTCATTTCTATATGAGCATTTTTAATAAATATTTAAATAAATAAATATATTATAAATAAATATAATTTGCCTTTTTAAACTTTAAATCTATTGCTGCAGTACTGATGGTTACTCGATGTTTGCACTCGTCACACATGGATACAGCATTAACTTATAACCGATTTAGAATATTCGAGAAATCGTGGACAGAAGTGAAATCAGTTTTTCTCCCTCTGTTCAGAGAAAAACATTTTTAATAAAGGAAAACATTTTCATGTATTTACATCAGTTAGGCTTGCGCATCACTGCTATTTTAATCATCGCCCTTTGGTATCTATTTTTTCTGTAAATTACAAATTATTTTGATACTAGTGTCGATAATCTATCATTTTTTGCAGTCAACATTAAATCCTCATTCGCAAATGAAAATTTAGCTTTCAAATATGGATTACCTAACTCTTAGTATTTGCAAACGACCGGTGACTGCTTGTTTAGTTTGCAATAATACAATTTCAACACGATAGTCGAATTTTGTTTGAAATCAGACTCTACTCATGAGTAGCATATGAATTTTCAAAAGTTGGAAGAATGGACATTAAGTTTTTCGTGGTTTATGCCACTAATCACGTATGTGTATGTCCGTGACCGGACATTTGAATGCCAGTTCTGACTTCGTAAATTAAAGGATAACCATGTCCTTCGCTAATGAAAATTTTGCTTTCATGTGAGGAAAAATTTCAAGATTCTAGTTCAAGAATTTATGGTACATAAAAACTCGTAGATCTACAGCAACAAAAATATTCTTATAAATATATAACATATATATAAAAAATAAAATTAGGGCATTAGGAAGAATGACAGCTTTGTAGCCACCACTTTGATGTCATGTAATGTATCGGTATGATGAAACAAATATCCGTTTGGATGAAGATCATGGTATATAAACGGGATGAAGGTTGGAATTACTACGCATAAATATATCCAATTTGTTTCTGAAAATCATTTTAATAGATGATTGGACAACATCTGACGGTAGGTAGTCCGATAGAAAACGAACGCATAACGAATATAATAAATAACGGCAGTTTAGGTGAGAATGTGGAATCTCAAATGCCAATGGGTGAGTAGCGTGGCATGGCTTGACCAGGGCGAAATAGATGACTTAGAGGGTGCATTTTTGAGTTCATTATATATTGTGAGTTAGTATTAAAACAAACCAAAACCGTCTTCGAAGCATTTTATCCAAATTAAGATGCAAAAGTCGATGCTCATATCATATTTTGCGCAGAGAGCCAACAAATTTAGTTACTTTGTGATAAATCCTCTCGAGCAGCTTGATGTCCTTTTGTAGCCACGGTGACCAAGCTTGCACTGAGTATTCTTTTAATAAGTTAATATACGTATTCATAAGCATGCGGAATGATTCACAGGATAAATGTCCAAAAATGCGCCGAAGCATACCGAGCATGCGGATACTCGTTTGTACACTGCTTCGCATTGCATGATATTCTCAAGACCTTCACCAACTCATACGACGAAGTCTATTTTTAAGTTTGTTTATTTAAGTTGTTTTCATTAGAGGTTACGTGAGAATGGGAAGTCGTTGCCTATTTCCAACATTTTAGACTTTTAGAAGTTCAATGTAAGTTTGTTTCGCTCCGACCGGTTGATAAATATATCCAAATCGCTTTGTAATCGCAAACATGCAGGCTTGACCTGATTAGCATCCGAAGTTTAACGTCATCCGAAAAGAGAGCAATTTTGTCTGTGACAATTTTTGAGAGCTCGTTGATGTAGACCAAAAATAGAATCGGACCAAGTACCGAACCTTGTGGGAAACCGCTAGTGGCTTCGATTTTCGCAGACATCACACCATTGATACGTACTATTATCTCGCGATCTAGAAGGTAACTTATCAGCCAGGTTAAAATGTACCCATTATTACCAACATCGTGCAGCTTGCTCGGGAGTATAGAATAGTCCACGCGAATAAAGCCTTTGAGATGTTCAAGTAACACGCATGCTTGCAGCCACCATCTCCCACTGCCTGCGTCTAGTGGTTCATTGTTTCCAATAGATTATTCATGCAAGAACGAGACTTTCGAAACCCATGTTGCTCACTGGACAACAATTTGTAGGCTAGGAGATGACTAACAATTCTTTGCAGAGAATGCGCTCCAAAACGTTTGATATCACTGGCAAGAGTGCAGCGGGGCGGTAATTTGCAGAGTCACGAATAGTTCCACATTTGTAGATTAGTTTTGTGGTTCCTCTCTTCCAGTCAGACGGTACAACACTGTCCATCAAAGAGTTATTGGATAAATCATAAATTTGTTCGCAAAATTGATTACCGATTCAAAGACTTGTTGATATTCTACCTGTTCAGATGGTGGTGCACTAATTCAAGATTGCTGCATATGTCTCACATTGATTCCAGAACAATTGGTGCTGAGCGAATCGTAATATTGTAGTTGATACTATCGGTTTCATGCCAGCATCCCTGCAAATTTAATTAGATCTCGTGAGATTATGTGCTTGTCTTGCTGCCGTGGCAGTTATCGGGTTACTTGAAAGTTAACGGCTGTGCTTGACGCGATTGATGGTTTTGGGTCGATCCCCGTTCACTAATGATTTTACTCACTCAGACCAGAGCGAAACACCATTCGAGACCATTTTTTTAACGGGGCTACTTAGGTGAACGCTGTTGGGGAACTTTTATTAATCCTGTGGTTGTCATTTCTGAATAGTTTAATACTTTCAGGGACATGGTTTCACAGTGGTGAGATTGAGCATGTTATTTCGTTTACCTTAGACGTTTTGGGCTCAATTAGTGGTTGTGTGGACTTTATTTTTTTGCAAAAGTTTGCGACAATCTACTTCATATTGTATCAAGCTCTCCTTTCACAGCCGGACGTATATAATTGCAGTGACCATTTATATCTCTCAGTCATTGTTGTTGTCCTCTTTCGGAAAAATCAACCATGAATGAACAAAACAATCGCATATATTTTTATCTTCAACAGCTTGCTGTATGACTAACCACTTTGATTCGCGAGGAACAATCGCTTCCGCAGCGGTGGCAACGATAGTCAGAACTCGGCTGTAGAGCATCAGCGGCGTCGTGATCTGCGATCACAGACAAAAGCTGTATATGCTACCTTTAGCTTGCAGACGACGCTTAACACAACGTCTCTAATGTGAGCGATCAAGAACGAGTTCTTGACAACCTCAAGAGTCAATACCAAGACTTTTCATATCTCTTTGTAAAAGTCTTTGTTGCGCAAGTGCGGTCTGCTCATTCGTCGACTATTTAAGTGAAACTCACTTCAGGTTAGATCTTTCGGAATACGACCTGTCTCCATTTTGTAGACATTTTCAAGCCACCACAGGCGGCGCTGACATAATAGGGTAAACATGCTCAGTAAAACAGCGTTTAGAAGAACTTTAGTATTATTCACTCTGTCCATCCACGATATTTTAAAGATACGACGAATGTGTCATAAATACAAAGTATTTAGCTTTCATTCGTATTTTGCTCGGTCGTTTCAAGTTTCGCTGCTGTACAGCAATGCATTCAATGTGCATGTGCTGCATACCATCATCTTTGATTTACACTCAGCTTGCTTTCAACCCAAACACGAACGTTCAACCGGGACAGAATAACTGATGCTCTTTCGATCCGCTTATAAATCTCTGTCTAGCAAACGATTATCCGCAGTGGTTGAACCGATGTATGTGAAATATTGTACTGATTTATGCTGACAGGTTGCAACATTGATGAAAGGAGGAGATAAAGTCCCTTGACCAAGTACTTTGGACTTGCTCATGCTAATGTTTAGATCAAAGTACTTGCACGTCGACACAAATCAGTCCATTAGCGACTAGAGGTGGTATTAGGAGTGAGCAATGAAGGCTGCATCGTCGGCAAACAGCAGGTCACGGATTAGCAGATTTTGTTCCTTGGTTTGATTTGTATACACGTTTAAATAAAGGTTTCTCTGTAATTGTTGCAGTCGCTCCTATTTCCCTCATTCTTAAATAGCTTGATAATCTTTGCTTCTCGCATTTCTTGTAGGACACATTTCTCTTGCCAGCACTGAAAACTAGGTTGTCTTAATGTTGCTCTACATTAATTGATGAGCTAAGGTGAAATTGCGTCGTCTCCATTCACTAAGCGATCGATTGCCCTATTGATCTAATAAAACGTTTAGTGAGTATTTAGATATTCAACTGTCGGCAACCTCTCAAATTTTCAAGTTTATGCAGTAAAACTCTACCGTCCCTAGGGTAGATAGAGGAGAAGTGCTCTCCCCATATTTCCATCTGCTGAGAAATGTCCACAATCAATTCACCAGATACAGACTTATTGGGTGCCGTTTTAAGTTTGTTTGGAGCTATGGCTATCTTGATTTCATCACACATAGTGTGAAAATTTCCATTATCCGCAGGTTTTTGGATAGTAAGGCAAATTTCTGCAAATAGTCATTTGCACACAATCTTGCAGTCTGTTGAACCTTATTTATTGCAGCTCTTAAAATTCGTATATTTTTCATCCGTTAGCATACAATTCACCCTTAAATGTTCGCGAGGGCCAAATGTTTGCAGGTTGACACGAAATCGACTGTGAAATCTGATCGAAGTGACAACTTGAACAGACATGTCGTTGATCAACGTGGTGATTGTTCGCCTGTGTAAAATAAGCGTGTGTTTTGTTGGTTGACTTGTGAGTAATATATGTCCGTGACTAATCGGCTAATATTTTGTTGTGAAACGCGTTGGTGAATGGCTTCGGACAGGTTTACCTCAGGGATGAATCAATACACAATCAATGTGTGTGCGGTAACGAGTTTATTTGTTGACCGACATTTGCGACACATGGTCGTAAGTTCGTTGGCTGTCACATCCAGTTATAATCTAGTACACTCGCTACACATTGAACAATAGTTTCAAATTGTTGGACGCTGATTGGACAGCCAGTTTTCGTTAAAATGAACGCCATATTCATACACGATTTCAGGAACAATAAACAGATTGAACGTGTCCTCAGCTTTACAAATGTATCTAGTGTGATACGATGGGGTGCGTATATGTTTGGTGTTGGGAACACTGCCGATTAGAACAGCAATTTTGCGATAAATCGAAAACCGTTTTATGGTGTGTGCATGTGTATCTCGATGCAGCTTCTGTGAATTCGATATAACGTACTCTGTGTAACACCAATGTCAATTTCGCGAAAATAACGAATGTAGTCTTAGTTTTGCGTTAACGTTATTATTGTAAATATGAAGCGTTTATTAGTCGTATTTTGATGTTGACGTTGCCAAAAAACACTGAGCCATTCCTCACAAACGTTATATTTTTGATTCTTAATAATTGTGGTCAGCAACAAATCTTGTTTAAAAATAGCGCATCATTCCTTCAAATTTTAATGTTTTCTAACCGATGTTTGAATTAAGTGCAGGGCTCGGACAGCTGTATCGGTCAGATGCAAAGATTTATCGGATTATTGCGCTATTTCATTGTTAGAGTTACCTTATTCCTGTAATTACTTCCCGGTAATATCACGAGCATCCTAAACTGGTTATTAGAATTTCAATTGTTACCAGCGCACAAATTCTGCATAGACTATTGAAGGCGCCGAAGTTAGATCGATAATCAATGAACACCATTGTACGCACCATTCATATTTTAAATGTATTTGTACTTATTGCAGATTCCAAGAATATTTCAGCAACTAGAACAAAAAAATGTGGTTTGCTGAATGCGATGTACTAATTGCTGATTGGACAGTCGGATGTACATGCTACAATAAATATGTCGTCATTGTATGTAACGTAGCTCCGTGGTTCAAAAGATAACGACAATATTCAGTGAGTTGTGTGGTTTACTAATTAAAACATTACGGTTTGACCAATTTGAGAACGTTTTACACATTGCATGAACTAACTTTAATATATATTGGAATGCTTTTCCATCACAACACATCAAGATCAACAACGTACCGTTTTTACTAAAGTGTCAACTTCAGTGTGATCAGGATCCGCCTGTCTTGAAACATTATGGCAATGAGATTGAAAATGTAAAAATATAATACTGTAAATGAAATACAGTAATTAAAATAGAAGGCTAAGGAAGGATGTTGTTTGCATGTTTAAGTTAAATTTCGCTTTAAACATCGACAGACGACAAGTGTCCAACACATGTTTGGGTAGGGAATTCTAAAGAATAATAGCACGTATGGCGGAATAATGTCGCCCGAATCAATTCACGAACTTGAAAATTCGATTGACAAGATATACCCCAGTGTCACTTTTTTATCACAAACATTGCTCAACTGTCTTAGCGGATATCCTTTGAAGGACGCAATTAAATAGATACGAATATTATCGCGATGTATTACTTATTATAGTAAAGTCACATAGACACAGACGTCGAAATATTTATGTGTACAGAACATTGCAAAGACCCATCACTAACTTGGTTGCTCTGTGACAGGTTTTATCAAAGAAAACGATATCTTTTCGCCACAAACGAGCCCAAATCTCTACCGCGAACTCCATCATATGGCAAAGGTGAAAATTCATTATCCATTGAAACGTTCCAAAAATATTCGAAAGATACCTAACAATCTTTTGGTTCTGCAAAACATTCATGAATCCACACTCTATGGTCTTTATATAACGACGCTCCATGTCAGGATTTTAGTTCCTAATCGATATGTCCAAGAAACATCCTTGTCGATTTGGAGCATCTTAATGTTTAATGTCATTAATCACGATCAAACTATTTGACACGTTGTCCAAATACATTTGTAGTATGTTGTAATAATCAGAATCGCCAACATGACCATTTTAGATTATATGAATGGGGGTAAATCGTTTACGTATAAAAGAAATAGGAGCGGGCCCAGGACGGTTTTCTTTGAGACTCTGCTGCTGTTTTTGTACATTTCCGTTAACTTACATGTTGATCGGACTGATAGCCGCAAAACAATGAGAAGAGCTGTTCACATGTTCCGAAGCTCATCAATTTTTGGAGACGCGAATGGTGATTGCCTCAGGTAAAATGGTTAGACATGTTTTAGTAACGACGTGAATGCAAGTAATCCGATCCGGTTCCATTGTTTAGTCGTTTAACGCTATGAGAAGATTTGATAGACAACAGAGATGAGATATAACTCCATGCTGCGCTGGTGAAAACGAATTACGCGATTAAAAGTTCGCAACCATTTTTCCCAGACGTTTTTTGTGACCTTAAAAATATTATGCAATAGTGTCACCAAACGATAACTTGCAGTGTTAGACGTTCAGCAGTTTTAAAAATAGGTGTAATCACTCCGGACATTAAATATTTTGGTATCACTTCCTTATGCATTGAATAATCAAACGAGTTGAAAATCGAAATGATCAATTGCATGAACTTCCATCCCACATACACAGAACGACAGATTTCATGCCTCTTGCCCTCATCGGATAAGGACAGTAAGATGAGGATAAGTAAATAAGTTGGAAACCGGATCATAAAGTTAACGATGACGGAACCTGAGTGCATCCGGATTGATGCCCTCTGCACCTGGAGATTATCTCATATTTAGTTTCAGCAATTGAATATCTCCGGACTTATCATAATTTTGCCAAATGTTCAGATTCCTGAGTCGACTGAATATTCACGAACGTCCACTAAAACCTTTGGCACCAACTACAGACTATTGAATTGCGAGAGCACTTACGGTTTCTAACGCGGTCTCGGGAAACTTTTCACCCTCCTGGAATTCGAAAATACCTTGTGTGACTTTTGCTTTCGCGTTCCTGACTTTTGTCTGAGAGAATCATCATTTGTTGAGCTTTTTTAAGCTGGATTAATTGAAGTCACTCTGTTGTGTAAAATACTCGAATGTTGCCGAGAAGTAGACGTTCTATTCGCATTATGCTGCATCCACGATGGTGGCATCAACGCTGTCTACTTTATGTTCTGCTGTGGACATCGAAATGAAGTTTATGTTCGGATCATATAGAAACTATTTTCGAGTCCTCGTCAAGGTTCAGTAGCAGATAATATACCTTTTCCAGCGTCTGGAAAAAACATTCTCGGAGAGTTTCAAACTTCTGAGGAAGCACAGATAAAAATGTGAAAGTTCGATCGTGATGTTAAAAGACTATGGAGATACGATAGTTGTGAAGCAGCAATTGTTTTTATATTAAGAAGTATCAGATTATCAACATATTGGTTATACACGAGGGTGGTAAATTAATTAAATACTAACCTCTTTCACATAAACTTATCATTAATTTATGATAATACTGCCATTATTCACTAAATTTGAGCTTATCAGCCGGTTTCTGACTGTACATGAAGTACGAAAATTAAATCACAGAACGATTTCCGATAAATCCCTAATGCTATTGAAAATAATAACGTCATTTATGTTGCTTTTACTTATGGGTTATGAAAATTTAACCAATCTAAAACGGAACTTCCATTACAATTCGAATAAAAAAAAAGCCGGAGAATTTGAACTAGTTTATGATAACCGATTGATCATCCAAATTTGATGCTAAACACCTAATTATCTAGCTGAGTCATTAATATTCAATTAGAACAGAACATTTTGTTGATGATGAAAATTAACGCACAACAGTTTTAATTAAACACAGTAAAAATGTGAGCACTACGTTGCATGGATGCTTTCGTTTGGTGGTTCATGAAAATAAGATCGTTAGCTGTTTACGAAATGGGCCCTAATGTTTGTTGCATATAAATGATAACAAACGACCTGATTCTCACAAAACATTAAATTATCTGAAGCACATAGCTGGCAATAAAACACTTGCACCACATAGGGACCGATTATTCATTATCTTAAATGAGACCGCCGAACTGCTCACAATTATTATTTCATCTCAAATTTATCAACGATTTTTAAAAAAGCGAAATACTTTTCTCGCTTAATCTACAGTCCAACACGGTGAACTATTGACTCAGTGAAAAATGTCAGGCAGAATCGCGAAAATCTTTTCAGAATTGTGCCATTCTGTTGTACCGCGACGTTACGGAGGAATATTAAATTACATTTTTCGACCCGTTTACAATGAGTCAAGCGAACCGCTAATTGAATCCAGATTGGACGAAATTTGGAATGCTCCGTCAGCAATGAAAAATGAGTTGATATTTAGCAACACCCCCAATACATTGATCTATCGCCACGTTCTGCAAACGCAACCAGAAGTGGAACCTCGGAAGATTTCAGCAATGTTCGCAATATTATTGATTTTTGGATTGATCCAAACTGCGACAACCATATTGCTGTTTGTTCAGTGGTATCGGACAAAACATCGACGTGATAAAGACACCGCATTGATTGAAGAAGCATTACGAATACGGGAATTTGGGAGCGCAGATACTGAAAATAATATATGGGTAGGATTTTCTCTACGTTATTATTAGTATTCTGGTGATCGCAATCATATGTTACATTCTGTATGATTATTTATATTATTTTTAACTAAACCGGGAGTATCTTGTCGCTAGAATAGGAAACAGTTGCTGCATCCTGAACCACGAATAATGGATTTGAAATGGAGTCATATAGATGATGTTTAATCAGAAATACGTTTGATAAAACAGGAAGTTCAAACGTGTAACCTTCATGCCATGAAAAACTAACGCTGATAATATCAGCTGAACTGCACTCACATAGACACTGGTCAAAGGATGATAAACTCATAGAAATGTCAGATGGATGTGAAAAATAATATAAATACCGAGCGAAATTTCCGTATAAGGAATCATCAACTGCGTACCCTGGGTATTGATTATGAAAATCTATCTAAGACGGCCATTATAATGGGTTATCAATATTTCTTCACTTTCTTTGAAAAACTTGTTTCATATAATCAACGATACGCATCGAATCTTCAGCCTTACTTCAGCCTTCATTTTTACTAAGTGTTCAACATTCTATCATTATTTAGTTTGTGAAAATATTTTGAACAAAGGCATTAGAACCTCAATTTATGTATATGGTTATTGATAAACAAGGAGTAAACTCATTTGATTACTGTTACGTTTCCTCATGTAGGTGTGGGATCATTCTTATTTATCGATTAATCAGTGGAATTTTCAAATTATTCTCAACTTTCAGTTTCGTCATCGGATGCCAATGTTTCTGTACGTGTTTTCCCTCGCATCGTCCATTTTGCTGATCATATTCTTTGGATTCGCGTGTGCATCGTTTGGACAAGTCATGCAGTATATCTCACCGCATGTAAAACGAGCGGATTCGCGTTTAAATTTGGTGGGCATGAGCGACCGCATATCTACCGAGTTGTCAGAATTTATCGGAGAAGGATTAGAATCCATGCAAGAAGAATTCCCTAAATCATCACTCTCAGCGCTAAAACTAGCAGCGGTAAGTAATACATTGACGAATTTCAAAATTAAAAGACTGCAAAGGTTCAACAGTAAAATATTGTCAAATTATGAAAACGTAAAAATTTGTAGAAACTTCAACCGTCGCATCAAGGTGCATCAATAAACCTTCAATCGTATGTGAGACAAACAAGTCCCTTGAAGCTCTTGGAAAGTACAACCATTTGACATTGCGTCCTAAATTGCGGTAGAACTTTGATTTTGTGCTTCATGCACCGGCCTCAAGAAGAAAAAATGAGGATACGTATTAGATGCTTCACTGTATGGCAGTGAAATCTGAACCATCCAACCAAGGCACGAAAATAAGCTAAAGGTTTTTCGCTTCAGGAGCATGTACATATTTTATAAAGGCAACAGAGCAAAAACATGCACTAACAATGGTCTACAGAGAACGTGCACATTAATAAGACAGCAATGTCCACGCTGTATCTCTCTATACAGAGAATAGCGAAATGTTCGTTTCAAAACAAATATGATATAGGGAGTTGAATGCACGTATTCGACTATTGAGCAACAAAGAATTTAACAAAAAATTATATTATAGATCTTGACATTTGCGCTACGATTTGGGTAGTACTTGCACTTGCACTCACTTTTTAAGGACATTGGTACCACCATCATCTACAAGCGGGCGAAGAGGTCACGCGTGTAAACACATTGCTTGTCGAGTTCTATTTTACCGGCTTGATTGTTCTTCCAAATTGTACCGTTTTGTCATTAGACATGCACTTGTGATGTACACTTTACTAGCGATGATTACAATCCAATGCTCCCTTGTGTAATGCACGCATAGAGGAGGTCTACAGAAAATTACCCGAAAAGAATATCTGGTGTGCAATCCCATACATAGAAAGCTAATACGAAACACCGAATCTCTACTAATTTCCTGGACATGTGAAACAATACATTTCGTGCTCATCAATTTCGCATGTGCGATTATCGTGAAATAGTGAAACTGCAAGCTCGAAACCTCATGCGATCATCGAAATTAATAAAAATGTATCTGCTATACCCATCAGACTAGAAATAACAACCCCAAGTAGTGGTTATTATAGTACCTAACGACAAATAATTTGAAACAAAGACAAACCAATCGATGTTATCGCTCGGAACACCTCAAGATGACTCTGAATGATAAATTCGTAACTACGCAGTACGCAAAAAAGTGAGAATGCCTTTCTTATTTATTATATATTTATTGCGCTTGATGTTCAACGGAAATTCATTTCAACCCTGTGGATTTCGCCACTGTGCGAATTATTGAACTTTGTAGTTATTTGAAATACATTTAACATCAAAAATTCAATGATAGGCAATCAATTAACATAGTGATGGTAAATTGACGAGCATTTCTGATCGCTGGCACAACCAGTGCCTACGCCTGCTGATATACTTGTGTCGACTGCCCTCACATCGGCGGATGACGTTTATGCAAGCATATTCCATGCTTCGGCTCACCAAAAATGGTTAATCAACATTTGACGTTTCGCAGTTCCTCCGATTGTCAGGAAGGCATCAGATTTCACTTACATATTTTTTCTATGATTCTAGTATCCTGCGAGGGTGACGCTGATGTCCAATGTCATAAAAAACACCGCAGGATATGAGTTTATCAGTTGGCTAAGATTCTATGAGGCCATAATTAATTTTCGACAATTACGAATAATCACTGTAATGCATGAATTTTGCAAAGCAATCCCGTCCTCAAATTTGCAACCAAGTGACGTTTGGACCACGAAAGTTTAGACGGATAAACGATATCTATTAGCCATAGTGCGACACTGGAGATATGACAGTAAAATGAAATTTCAGCGCATACTAGTGCTTACAAAGGGAGAATATAAAAACACGAGACGTGACGAACCAAATGAATGTTAAAATTCTTTGTTTATCATAATCTTTCTCAGAAATCGTTCCTATTACCATGCTAACATAGTGATTCAAAATGTGTTTCTGCTCAAGTTTAAAAATAATTATATGTTGCTGGGTATGAGAATAACATAACTTATTTTAACTATAGGAGCTAATTTGCATTCATTTCCATCATACACACACGCCACAAACGGTTTCGTGCTGTTTGCACTGATCCGGTAGTGTCAGTAGGATCAGCACACAATGTCCATTTATCTAATCGATTCCAACTCTGTTTATGGCACTAACTGGCTGTATCTACTTGATGCAAGCAGAATAAAAGTGCAAGCATGGATCATATTATTAGCTTAAATGCCGACATTCCTTGAATTTTTCTACGTGTGATTGATCAAAACTAGTTGCCCCGCTGTACGGATTTGCAAAGGACAATTTAATACACAATAGCTACTGATAAGGTTGAGCGGTCTTTGTGGTATTGAGATGAATCGTGCCTCCCTCAAAAAATAGGCAAGCTTGGCGCAGATAAACAATTTGTATAATATGCCCCATGTGTCTAGATGACCTAGTATGATGAACATAATTTATTGAATACCACTATACTTATCACCAACTCAATATTATCTAGCATGAAATAAATAATTTACTGAATTCCGAACTGCTGCCATTGGGCCAAACGATAAGTTCGATAAGCACATCAGTAGTTTATGGAATCCAATCATTAAAAAAAATTACATTGAAAACACGTTGTATCTAATTATATCACTATTAAATTGTTCCTTCACAAGTGCAACTAAATTTCTTCCTCCTCGCTATTTTTTCTCAAATCTAGGATATTGAATCCTATGCCTTCAGGAGTATGGTTACGAATATTGCAGATCAGATCAATTTTGACGAGTTGGTAAGGGACGCCGCTCCCGTTATGCAGACCGTCGCATCGCGTTTCGGTAATCCGCGTGATTTGATGACGAGGGTGATTGGACTCGTAAACCAAATGCATGCAGATCAGGAAGATTTGGTCTATGAGGTTGAACGTCTGAATGCCCATTTAGCGGCAATGTGTCGCGCAAACTCTCAAATATGCGAAACTCCAGAAGTGCGTTTGAATGTTCCTCGTTTTTAGTTTGTAGATTAATTTTAATGGATAATCGTAATTAGTTCCCGGTAAACTGAATTCATCAAATTTGTTTTTTATTCTGCCTGCAAATAAAGTTTTTACTTTGATTATTTTGGTTTCAAATTAAATATAACTTTTTATTTGCACGCTTTACCGTCACACAATCCACGATCACTATTGCGTATATATCCGATATAAAAAATGTAATTCTAGATTTTAATCTCTGAAATTGCTTAGAATATTTAGTGTTTTGTGCCTTGTTAACAGAAAATCGTTGAAAATGAATAATCCAGACGACCCAACCCGAAGATATCATCTTCTTAAGCGCAAATTCCATAAAGACAACTAAGCTTACCATTGTGAAGAAAGGCATCTCACGGCTCGAATTGATTTATCGAAAGGCGATTACATTGGTTTCTGGATTGTGTATTCTACCCTTTGAGCAGCGACTGACTAGACATGCACTTTCGAGTAGAATCACATCCGAGCTGACCTGAAATTGACAAACCGAATAATTCATACGGAGTCCTGCCTGCCCGGGCACATGTTTAAAATTAGTTATAATATATCGATACTCAGTCACAATCTCATGCCTCAGATACGTCATTCCTGATTAAACTGTCGACTGATCATTTATGCAGTTCGTGTATACAAAATATGGAACATTTTACTGTCAGATTTTGTGCCCTCATGGAATAAAGTGATATTCGAAGAAACTTCACGATATTTTATGTTAAACAATACGGTGATGGCTTCTCTCAACTGAACCCCCTTAGCACACGATCTTCGAAAAACAAAATTAATCAAACAAATTTCCGTCCGTCATTTTTCCAACTCATGTGAAATATGGAAATACTTTTGAGTATCCTTCGAACCACATGGGTACAAACATGAAAGTACGATTTGTTTAAAATGTATACGCATACCGCATGGTTTTGTACATCTGATTGCTTTTTTATCATAAATGTTGCTACGTGAATGTTCGGAAAAGCAAGGGAGCTAAAGCAAAGATTCAGTCGTGTACGTCTGTCAAATATCCGGTAAACAGAAGTGTTCACATATTGTCGTTGAATGCTCGTAGGTTAGATTTCCAATAATTAGAAAGCATCTGCGCTTTTTCTGAAATCTAACACGATCAAAACTCGAATTTGGTTAAAGAAACATGAATTGAGAGGATCACATTTAAATTCAATTCAATTTTAGTTGTCTAAAAGGCATATAACTGTACAAACAATTCACAGAATAATATGCAAACAACGAATAATATAACAAGCGAAGTTGGGTTTGGTTGCTTACTGGGCATTTTGAGAATCAGTCATAAATCCGACGAGCAGAAATTGTTTTCGATTGGTGGGATGACAAATGTAGATGCTTGGTGTTAAAATGTATAGTTTTCTTTGATGCACGAGGCAGGACTCTAAAATGCATCAAGACTTCTCGTAAACATTTAATGATTGTGTGAGTTTTTTGTTTTATTTTGCCATAATTAAGCAGAATAGCATAATAATATCATCAAATACGTTTAGGTAATTACCGTAGAAAGAGGATAAAAAAGCATTGTAAGGGTGGTTTGGGGTATTCAAAATATAGTTAACCAAACTCAAATCGCACCGCAAACGACGACGTGGATAATCGAATAAATTCAGGATTTTGATTCGCTCATTGCATGATTATCGGGTAAGTAAGGGCAGCAAGTTTGCAATCTCGAAGGTATATCATTTGCGAATTCTCAACACCATTTTGAGCCCTGGTGACTGCATATTTCATCGTCGGTCTAATGCAGGGAATTGTCTGTTCATAAAATATGCGATTTTCAAAGACGAAACATCAAGGTAACGAATATGACGCGGATTGTTAATATTGACTGCCTACATGTTTACAAATCATATTACAGTAAATTGTCCATTCCGGTGACTGAATGGCCAAAAGATGCTATCAGATATAAATCATTGAATCATGATTTTTATTACTTCATTGATAAATTAAAACTAATTGCGTACTCCCTCCGTTACACTTCAGAAAGTTGATATTCCAGCGACAATTGGCAAAGAAGTCGTAGATGCACAGTTGGAAAAAGCAAAACGCGAGCTGGAATTATTGACGAATCCGACCGTTTTTGTTAAGACAATTAAATCGATTCAAACAAAAGTTGATCAGTTTCTGGAGAAGGTTTGTTTATTAAACACACATTAGGCAGACTGTCGATTTGCTTAGTATCATTATTAATGAAGGAATTAAAAGTGATATCCTTCGATTCACTGTTTTTGTTTGAAATGATATGATAATTAAAACACACGCCATTTAGCAACGGTTAATCTGTTGCAAGCCATACGTCAACCATTTCCGTGGATTGATTTGAACAACTTGCTCATACGTACAATTCGTGTAATGTTCGTCGATGGGGCACTAATCAGATCCCCAAAGCCGCACACAATCAACGTCACCATTTGTATAATTCGAGCAAAACCATTACAGACTGTAGTAATTCTTTCGATCAGGCTGGAAGCAATAATTCGCTAGCATATAGCTGAATTCAGATGTATTTTGCTAAGTTTTGTAAGAAATGACAATGAATGTTGACATTTTGATATTTTCAAATTTATGAGAAGGAAATAGTCAGGGGAAATGTAATTAAGATACGTATTGCAAAGTACCATCTAATATGAAAAAAACTAATTTATGTGCATTTTCATCAACCACCCACCCACACACACACACACACACCACAACCGGTTGTGAGCAGTAGGAGCAGCATAAGCAGGATCTCCGAAACTTGGATGCAAATAAAAAACAGCAGGAACAATTGCAGTTAAAGTACATAGAATTTGATGTAAAATGCAAGTCAATAGCCCGTTTGGGTAATAATATGAAGCAAAGGATGAGTATTAGATAAAGACAAACCTTGTAATGTGAGTCAATATACCTTAGGTTTTTGAGAATTTCTGCACCACATACCGGATAATGAGACTAACTTTGACTGTTCTCTTTAACAAAAATGCGGACTGGAAGATTGATTGATTCATGAATTACGTTATCCAGCGTACTGATAAGTATTTAGTGTGTAAATGATTGAAAAAAATGTTAACTTTATCGATCATAGCTAACTGTGATAATAGGTGCGGACAAACGAAAACCAGCTGTGAGATTGCTGGGTGATGGTAATTACAAAATCAATAATCATTTTTCATGCTATTTCAGTTAGAGGCTCGTAGAGCGTTCACTGATGAGGTTGGAAAATACTCGGACGCATTTCAAAAACAAAGCAATGAAATTAAGGAAAGTATTTTACCCAATTTGAAGAAAGCTTTTGTAAATTTGAAATCCTTCCTCCAGAAGAATTCGACGAGTCTATTGGTGTTCATGTTCGTTGCAATATGTGTGATCGTCTTCGTTCTGCTGCTATTACTTGGAATACTGATTCACACGTTCACAAGTAAGGCGACTGTAATTTTCTCGGTTTGTCAAGCTTGTCAAAAATTTGATTCGCTTAATAAAATGAAAATGACGTCATTCTCAACTCCTCTTTAAAATGAACTGTAAGAATTGGTAAAAAATGTGAAAAGTGTATGCAACATTGTAAAATCTCAAAGTGAAAATTTCTCTCTCTAAATTGTTTTATGCAACTTAAGAGCAAAGCGAACAAACAATGATTAACTTAATGTGACCCTTTTTTACTGTTCACTTGCATTGATGTTTCGAGCTGGGGTAGTAATGTTTCTGCAATTCAGGTTAAACAACTAGATTACACATGTTGCTAAAATGTGAGGCACCATCAATTTACTGCTGATATCTTTAGTCTGGAACTTTTTAAATTCAGAAAAATTGTCCTCAGTGTCTGAACCGATTTCTCAAGATAGGAAAGGTGCTAAATGTTTGAATTGGTAAACCGTTGTTGTATACTACATGCACGGTCGACTTGTTCAAGCATGTGAGCCTACAGACGTGCGGAAAAGTTGCGCACATACTATTGGAATGATTGTTCTTCCCAGCTTTATCACTTAAATAGAAATTTTGACAAACAAATTAATTCAAAATTTATATACATATACCATGATATTTAATTTATGTTCCCTTGTCTCTTGTTGTAAATCGTAAACGGCAATCAGAAGGCCTCACATATGCTTCACTTGAAAACTAACATATGATATCCGATATAGTGTTTTTTCAAATGGTAACAGGCTTATCGGTTTTACCCAATAGGGATTATCCGGTTCGATCACACATTAAAACCCCAATGGAAGTGGATTCTTTGCCTATGCTGCATGAATCTCGCCACGGTGCCAGTGTTCTACACATACGTCGTCATCTCAACCCATGTCGTTCAAATTGACTCTGAGATTTGCAGCTTGGTAGAAACTCCAAGTGCAATAAATTTAACTGATACGTTACTGAATGCATATTGGCGAAATATTTGGACTCGATTCAGAAACAGTAATGACGAATACCGACTAGCTTTCAATTCGGAATCGCCAAAAAATTTACTTCGAGTGACAATCGAAATGTGCGGGCATTACACCGGTGGCGGTTTACTTCATTTGCTCAAACTCGATGATTTTATAAATTTCCGTAATATATTTGAAGAGTCAGCAAAAGTTAGACAGATTTCCTTTGCGTAAGTTTACTTGCCTAAAAATATGTTGTTGCATTTCATCAATTTTTTTATTAATAACGATTTACGTTATTTACTATTATATTTCCGTCAGCAATTCAGGTCCTCCGTATTTGCCAGATTGAGGCTACAGATAAGCAATATATGGTATTGGTGCCCACAGTTGGTCAATATTGGCCGTAGATATGTGATAGCCATCGATGTATTAGTTCTTACTCCAGCGTCACTCACGCTATTCTGATTTAAATATGATATTTACTCCGCAACGTTGAAAGAGATACGCAGCCGTCGATGTATCGATGGTGATTTAAAACTGTTGGAGAATTGTCACTTCAGCAGCTAAGCAAATTTCAAACATTTTATTCTACTCACATTTATTCAATTTGGAGATCTATTCATCACATCTCCTGTTGTCATTTGTAACAAAGCCAATAAAAATGATGCTTCAACGAGAATACGTAATGTAAAATGTATAATTTGTTTCGCCAAATTTCGTCCAATAATAATATTGATGGAGGCATTGTGTAAGTCATAATCATCAAACTTCGAAAAAGAGGGATTATGATCTTGTCCGGAAAACGTAGATCACGCACACAGTAAGTAAAAATGACACCGTTCGGTTGAGTAACTTCCATTGCAGTGAGCATTGCCGAAGAGATTGGTCCTTTCAAATCTGTCTATTTAGTCGTTCGAAACACTTTAAAGCATTAGGTCATTGTATACTTGCAATATACATTCATAGTCTCTATCAACCCCGTGTAATAAATTAGCATTTTTGAGTGTGATTTCAGATAATCACATTATTGTTAACCAGAATCAATATATATATAGGCGGTAAGTTCAAAAAGTATATTTGTTCGGGAAACGGATAAGTCAATGAATATTCGTCTGATTTCGTTTTGAACTCAAGCGGATTATTAGAGTATGCAACGCTCAAAATTAAACTGTACCAATTAAAACAGACACGGACAAAATGAACTAAAACTTCTAAAGTTCAAGTGAGATTTTGGTACCACCAGCATATATTCATGGGTCGCATAATTCCTCGTAACCTTTCGCGTGAATATACTCTGTAAAGAATGGCTTGGATTATGGAATTTATCGGTAATTAATAATAGGTCTCCTTTGATTCGTCGATACGGAATGTCGAACAAATTCATGTGAGCTGAGAACTAAGTTTGTTGAGCGGTGATAGATTCGCTGCATATGTTCTACATCCATCTTGAGTCACGGAGACCATAACTGCACACCGTATTCAATGACTGGTCACGAGAATATATTCATGATTGTTGGGCATATCTTGGGTGACAATTTTCCGAATATCCGTTTGAGTATATCGAGGGCACGTGCTGCGTTTGTGAAAGCTGCGATAGTTTGAAGTTGGGTTTTCAAATCGGAGCCAATCCAGAAATATAAATCTTTTTCTGCACTGCAAATTACAACTTGTTAACCTAATCGATGTATGAACTCTACCCGATTTCCCCAGTACATGAACCTACATTTGTTGAAGTTAAATGATATTTTGTTCCTCAACGACCAGTTGTAACGTGTTTCAAGATCCGTTTGTAATAGCAGACAGTCTTCTGGGCTACATATTGAAATCCATATCTTTAAGTAATCATTTAGCCAATTCAACAAATTTTTGGTGATATGAAGCCTTTCGATCTTCTGTTGCTGTTGGAAATATCTAGATAACAGGCATGAAATGCTTTTTTCAAATCATCCAGCGTTATCAGTAAATTACATTGAAGAAGAATTATTCCGTTTAAATTCATGCCGCTTTCTCGTTTTACAGTCACTGCGAATAAGTAGCATGCCGGGTAATTCTAGTTAGCTTCTTGTTTGGTTAGCCTTAGTTATGTTCCCGATTGTATCTCTTGAACATTTCAGAAATACTACACACAGTTCATCGATTTTGTTTCCCAGAACTTGTGCGTTTATGTAGAGAAGTTTTATACTAGATTTTTACAGCAAGAATTGGGTGTGGGCAAGTAGGCAAGCGTAGTAAAGAATATCTTTTATTCCGTCTCCTCTCGATTTGGCATTTAAGGTTTTTTTTCTCAAATTTGTATGCAACAGTAAGTTATGTTTAACATGAAATTATGCTTTGGATATATGAAGCTTGAAGGCATGAATTGCTCGTGTCCAATGATCCAGCGTTATCAGGGTTTTTTAATTACAAATTTGCCTGTTTGTTTGCCTGTTGTCATACGGTGATCTACACTGTCGACTGCATTTGTTTCCGACATGCAAACTACTGATTGACTTGCTGATGTTTCTATTGAACGTTAAACTGCAACTATCTGTCCTACAGGAAGTTTAGATGCGCTTCGTCAAATTTCTCGTTATATTGTTTTGTGGCCATTTTCTTAACGAGTTTTCACCAAAACACCACACAAATTATAATGTTGGTGTAATTGTTTTCGATGTTTGATCATTCTTAGTTAATTTGGATTAAAGTTACCGCCATGGGGAATTTTTAACCACATTAATAAATGACGGAGTTAGATAGCCATTAAAAATATTTCTCCGTATAAAAAATAGTCGCACTGGTCGATGAGTTACTCAGAACGAAAAGTTGTATAATGTTATAGGTAGCGTTGAAATTTTGGGCGTTGATCTCCTTCGGTAGACGTTCCCTGTATGTTGTCATTTTTCACTCGAATGCAAGTAACTATACTCTGATATTCTGGCAAGTAAGTTTTTCAGCCTTGCCCGCGCATCTGGCCTGATCCTTGTTTTGGAGTCACGAACCATCCAATATTCTTCCAAACATATACAAAATAAGCATCATTTAACAAACATTTACAAAAAGAAGAACTTGCTATATATACCCATAGCAATGATATCTCAAAATATGCGGTTGGCGAATGCGCTAAATATATAAGCTCGTGACAACTCGTTTCATTAGGAATAATCGCTTCATACAATAACACTCACTTCAAAATCTGAAATACAAAGTTTCGGCAGCCTCTCACGTTACATATAATGTTATAATTTTATTTATTTCACATTCACTACAGTATTATTATATAAATTGTACTTAATGTTACCATGAAATAGATTATCATTGGGGCTGCTCCAAAGGGATATCAGAGTGGAATACGAAACTATCAAAAATCTGCTAAATTTATCTAATCTGTCAGAATTGAAGGTAAGTGCCGCATCGAGCAATTTTCAATGAATTTATTCGATTTTACGCTACTCAAATCATATATTAGTAATATATCCTGATGAAAAATAAAATTGTCTGAGATGAAATTTTTGTTGGTGA
>JACCGJ010001183.1:9882-20131 GCA_013407085.1 Atriophallophorus winterbourni
CACTAATTTAAATCGTACCTAAGTATTAAAGTATATCTGCATTGTGGTTCCTTTTCAAGATATTAATGAGCTATTCGCTATTCGCTCTAATGTCTACGTATGGTTGCGTGGCACTTTTGGGTGATATATCGGTTGACTCAACGTAGATCAATTATGGACCAATGATGTTTGTCGAAGGAAATCTATCCGAAAGTTGCGAGACTCAAAGCTAAGAATGTAAGTGTTGGTTCTAAAAATAAAATAAGGGTAAATATGCCCTGAGATTAGCGACCACTTAAGGTATTCGAAGATGCCAATATGAATAGATACCGATCTGTGAGAATTTTGCCGTCAACTGTTGTTGGCCTCCTTCGGTCGATGTCGATCATGGATGTACATCACATCGCATAAACTTCATGTTTTGCAGCTTTTTGAATGACTAAACAGTCCGCCGTCAACTAGGCGGAATATAAAATATCAAGGTAACAAACTAGTCCACCTGTGGATCCCGCTGAAGAAACGTAACGAGAAGCAGCATTGCTGAAGGTGTCGCTCGGAGCTCAACAACAAGCAGTAGACTCTGATCCTCGTGATAAGGCCAAACGTTTAACATGGTACACGAGAAACCGATACTGATTGATGCTGGATATTGAGAACAAAGAGAGTCTTGAGACGATCCACATATTAAATTTAATTTTATTGTGATTATTGCGGTTATTATTGTGTCCACTGATTCTGGGGTTCTGGTCGCCATATCATTAAGTTGGAAATGTGAGTAGTTTGTGTGCTGTGCAATTGCATTAGACTATAATCCCGAGAGAGGAGTCACTGGATAAGATCCACATATTAAATTTATTTTTATTGTGCTTATTGCGGTTATTATTGTGTCCACTGATTCTGGGGTTCTGGTCGCCATTAAGTTGGAAATGTGAGTAGTATGTGTGCTGTGCAATTGCATTAGACTATAATCCCGAGAGAGGAGTCACTGGATAAGAATGGAGCATTCGTGAATTTAGTGCTGCGTGTTTTAGCTTCATAATTTCAGAGGGTGGTGGGACTGTTTTCTGTTCAATGGTGAAATGTGCAAAGCCCTACTACGATTGACGTGAGTAATTGTTTCGAAATACTTGCACTCAGTGTGCGACGTTCATTAGTTTACAATCTGAGTGGATCCGTTGATAACCCCAAATTGAAATCGGGCGCAGAGATTTCGTCTGCATACGCATTACCTAGAATTGATTGGAAAATTGTCGCGAACAGTAAGTGAGTGACTCGTATTTATGACTGAATAAGTGTACCGCACCACTTGATTCATCGTATCAGCCATGCACGGATGTGCAATCGTGCAGTATTTTGTGCTGTGCGGCTAACACTGTGCTAAATTGATTGGCCAGATGTAATGAGCTGCATGCTGAAACAGGCTGGAGTCTCACTACCATTTCCTGTTCTTTTTTCTTCCTCATATCTGTCTAGGCCTGGGCAACCTGACAGTATCTTAGCCCGCGTGCAGTCTCTGACTGTGCGGCACTTGGCCTGGAACAGGCCATACATCATACATCAGCCATGGTACGGAAAACCGAAGACTTAATTGACCCAGAAGTTTGAAAGACAGCGGGCAGTCGAAGTCGATGAGGTCAGTTCAGTTTTAGGCGAACGACGCTGTTGAACGGCGTTTTTTCCAACAGCTAAACATTTTGGGAAGTGAAAATCAGACAATCGACATTCTAGTTGGCTATAACAGCGATTAAACCTCGTTATTGAAGAGCACATGATCAGTTGGACTATGTCGAGGCCTGAAATTCAGCGACGCATTTCCTTTTAATTGGACAACACGGACGGTGGATTAATGATCTGTCGTACATTTAACATGTGAAACAGTAATCGTAATGGTCGTTTGACAAGCAACAGCGAATCACTAGAACATGCAAAATGAAAGAGGTCGATTCGCATTCAAACAAGTTAAGAACTCAACTAATTTCATGACCAGCCATCTACATGCTACTGTGGAGGCTGGACAAGCACTTAATAGACCAGCTGCAAGACTTTTCGCTTATTGCTTTTTTGCAATATTGCAAATTGTACTCAAATTTCTTTGCATTATGAATACGCGATCGGTCCCAAACATATTCCAATCGATTGCTGACTTGTAATATTATTATTAATAATAATGACGAGGAGGGAGGTACAAGGACCAGTACTAGTTACCACGCAACGGCAAATTTTGCACTGGTGATTATTTTGATCATTCGACAGCAAAAGTTACAATGAAAGATAAAGGTGGAAAAACTCAAGTAGCAAACCTTGCGTTCTAGACTTTCTAGCTCGAAAAATGTGAGGCACCTCGGGGAATGATCGAATGTTGTTAACAACTCAAATAAGCGGTCGGTTTGAAGTGTGTCCTCCAGCAGCGGGTTGAAAACCAGAGTCGCTTCGGTTTTGGGTACGGTGGAAAGAAAACTGACCACAGCCAATAAGAGTTGATCGTGCGATGAATCTGGCACACGCTGGTCAAACAATAATATTTCGCACAACTGCAAAAAAGAGTGCAGAGTAGTAGCATAATCACTGTAATCATCAGTGCAATCGGAAAGTCATTCCGAGGTGTGGAAATATAGGACTAGAGTTGGGCCACAGCAGGGTTGTTAGAGTTTAGACAACGATGGAAAGCAACGGCGTTTACTACGCATATATACATGGTATACGACGATACGCACACATAACGAGAAGAGGCACCTACAAATCGATTGAACTTCCACTTGTGTAGATGCACCAATTTGGGGAGTAACCGGCTCCATCGAGGTGCTAATATGACGTGTTTAGAACACATGGAGCATCACTTTTCAAAACTTTGAAGAACTGATGCTTACACCAGTTAAAAAACAGAACGCTTTGTGTAAGCTATGTACCGGTGGTATTTCACTTTGTAATTTTCTGAGTTTTAGAGGTTCTCATTGCAAGGCAGTGGAAGTGTTAAATTATGGTTTCTTGACTGCATTCAATTTCCTATTGGGATCACCTGACTGTAACAAAATGGGTTCAGTGTAAGAGTCAAACGGGTTCGCTTCTTACTTGCATCACTAACAGCGGTTCTATTAGGCACGCGAAGGACACCTGTGCAGGTCGGAGGCTACACTTGGTTGTCAGAGACCATTTGATGCGCCCATCAATTGGGAACGTTGTTTAAACAGGAAGGCTCAGTCCCACCTTATCACTCTCGGCTGCGACAACCATGGAATTAAAACTCTGCATTCAAGCAAGAACGTTTATCCCTTTCAATTAAAATCAGTAATAAGAGAACTTGGTTTATCAGTTGGCAACTAAGACACAAAAATACGCTCATGTAAGCATAGGGATTGAAAAATAGCCAAAGCCATTATAATCAGGTAACAAACGACCCGGATAATAGAACTGAGTGGAAAGCAAGGACAATGTTAGGGGAATTGTAGTACATTTATACTACAAACAAGACTAAAAATCAACACGGAGTATTATATATTAAAAGATTAAAACCTTTAGCAGGCCTAAATAATTGGTTAGCGTTGCGGAGTTGGTCACGGTTTCGAAAATTGGATGAAAAAGGCGATCATCTCTTCGTTATTGGCTCGACATTCTAAAGTCGTTTGTGTGAACCTATGAACAGAAGCTTATTCCGGCAGCATCGCTTGGATTCTACTGGATTTCCAAACACGAGAATACAGTCAATGCGACGCCTCCAGATAACTTCCAAAGGTAGATAAAAGGAAATTAATGGAGCTGATTAGCTCGTACTGAAAAACATCTGTTTTCAAATTATCTACGTTGTGTGATAATGAGACAGGCTTTAGCTTCCGTATTTGATCGATATGATTAAGTTCGAACTTCCTTCTTTTCAAACATTACAAGTAGCTAGTCTTCACAAAGGTTGTCTAGTCATCTGAAGACAAACAATCGACATAAAAATGAAGTATTATAGTATCACGAGATCATTTCTAAGAACGAATAGGTTATAGAACAATGGCATCTATATTCTAAAGTTAAATGTGCATTAATAGTATTAATCACCGGTAAATCTCAATGGAAAAGTTTGTGTAGATTCTATGGATTTGTTATTAAACTTTTATTTTCTGTTCAAGTGAGAAGCCAGCTTGCATTAACACGGTACACCCAAGTAGCTCAAAGCTGATGCCAAGCTTACCTTCAGCAGCTCATCACTGTGGAGAGACTGAGGAATTGGGGCAGCGCGTTCATCGGTGAACGACAAGCGGTGGCTGCTATTGATGAGAGAGAGCCAAACGAAGCTTTGCGCGCACTGACTTCTCAGACCACGAAGACCATCCCGAACTGCGCCACGTTCCGGATATGATGAATCTACTGGCCAATGGACGATCGCGTAGAGAGCAAGTGCGGTGGAATTCAGCAAATAGTTCAACACCTGCGATTCAAAGCTCGGAGGAGAACAAGAGGGATTCAGCAGAAAGGGGGCCGTGCTGAGTATAGCTTCGAAAGCGCGCTGTTTGATTCGGAAGGTATTGGCAGATGATAAATCGTGATAACGATATGAAACAATGATGGTATTTGGATTGAGTAATCGATTGATTGATGCAAAAAACCTTTATGATTTAGTATGGTATGGTATGATGATATGAAAGCACAAGCCTGATCCAGGCAAAGTGCCGCACAGTCAGAGACTGCACGTGGGCTAAGATACTGTCAGGTTGCCCAGGCCTAGACAGCTATGGGAAAGAAAATAGAAATGGTAGTGAGACTTCAGCTTCTTTCAGCATGCAGCTCACTACCGGTGGCCAATCAATTTAGCACGATGTTAGCCGCACCGCATAGAAATACTGCACGATTGCACATCCGTGCAAGTAGTATCGTATAGTATAATAGTATAGTATAATGAAAAGAGGTTGCAAAACTATACCGAGAATCGAAGAAACATGTGCACGCAAGCATCCAGCGAAAACAATCTAAGAGATCACGCATACGCACCGTAAATCTACCGAAAACCGTGATCGCTTAACCGAACGAGCAGAGTAAATACTGGATCAAATCGATATCAAAAGATGAAAAGAATGGTACAAAGGAATGGTAATGCGAGATCACGGAACTAAAAAACCTACTTGCTTTCCGTACATATCCCCAAGGTCCATGGTCAAGTGGAACAAGTGCAAGGCTTTCAGGACAAATTGTGGAGCGTAAGTATAGAGACTAGCCGGCGTGCATGCCAATGCATGGCTGAAATCAAGAAATGGTTTGCAACGAAAAACACCAACCTACCAGAGCACGGTTATCATGCGGTAAGCACCATTCACATCAGTTAACGTGATGGGAGGGCAATGTAAAGGTAGTGAGGTTGTCTGGATGGGAAAAATAATGAGGGGATAATTGAATGTGTACCGATTCGGGAGTAGCGTCGTTCAGATGAGCGTGAACCGAGCCAAAGTGATTGAGGCATATTTCGAATTCGTCCAGATGATCCGATAAGTCATATGTTTCCAAAGTAGACAAGATTTCTGTGAGGAGGAGAAGGCAATATGGAGTGGGGAAATAGAGCAGTAGAGTAAAGAATACTGCACAAAATGACATGATCGAAACTCGTATAACTTGATAAGAATGGCAAAGTGCATGAAACAATCTGTTCTTATTAGGTTTCGCGATCATTTGCAATAGGAGAAAAAGGTTGTTGTCAATTGCAAATAGTAATGAATAAAATGAAATCATAACTGATTGTTGCTGATGAAAAAGAATGAACCCCCATTAGTGCACCAAATAAATATATTAGGTAAAACGATTTGAGCTACACCCTTCATCCATCACGCTCAGAGTAGTCTTTAGTGCATTGCAATGGTTTGTGTATCTCCGTGACCCATTGCTCCATCCAACAACAGAAGCACTTATACCGTGAAGGTTACCGAAAATGTGCCCTGTGAGCTTCGTCTCAACCAACCGTCATGCTTTTAAGCTAACAACAATGGATGAGGACAGCAATTATTCTCCTGTTTCAACAAGGACAAGTTGCGGTATCCCAGCATGCGTATAGCAATGACTATGATGTCACCGTTGTCGTTAACGATAGCTATGACAGACATCCCATGGTTTTTACATTTATACACGAGCTTTACTTCTTGAACAAATTGCATTATAGGTAATCGTGTGTAGGTGTGGAATGCATTAGTGAAGTGTGCTAATTGCGAGCCGAGCACAAGAGCAAGGGAACGACGGACAACATCTTCGGAAGCCGCTATCGAGCGATATGCCATTCGTCAAGGTTGGGCGAACGAGCCTAGTGGGGCGAGAGCTTGAAGGGAACCGGTTGGCACAAAATCGTTTGACAAATCACATCGGAGTGATAACCGGGACAGGCGCGTTTCAGCACCGGGGTTTGTGCTTGCTGGGTGTGTGTTTTGTTATTCGTCTAGTGCGTAATAAACGCTTTTGATCTCGTGTGTTGTGGGACTCGTGGGTGGACGCGAATAACATTGTACGGTTGACCTCAGAAATGAATCGAGTCGTAATCGAAGTGCATGAAAGTAACACGGGGGATAACGTTATTATTGTTAAAACAAATTTAGCGATAAGTAGCCCGAAGTTTGCCAGCTGCATTTCCGACTTCTCTCTCCACACCCCACTACATTATTGTACACGGGGTCACGTTATTTTATACGGATTGCATAGCGGGTACGATTGCAAGTTGCATGGGTACATGTGGAAGACTTACGGGTTTCGCTAGTCCAGTCAGGCGGACGCTTGATATCCGCACGCCAGTAAAATTAGAGTTAAACTGACAAAGCATTCGTTTCAACACGAATCTGCACCCGGCAGATAAGACCCGCTAATTTATGAAAACAGCTCGCAGATAAAGTGCCATTCAGTTCGATAAATTGATTCATATACAAAAACGATACAGGAAATAGTAATTCCGTAGTTTACTGCTTTCGAAAACCTCTTTACTACGGTACACGTAGCAGTTTCTTGTAAAGAACAAGGACGTAAAATGCTCGAATTGATATTAGTATCATTTTACGTTAAAAATTAATAGCGATTACTACTGGATTGTTTGATTTATATTGGGCGATTACTGCGAAAGCAATGGAACCAGTAGCGGATCAATTTTGTTCAGTAAATCGGTCACGTAACAATTAAGATAAAACTCACCACTCAGCACGGCGAGTAAAAGCGATGATGTGGAAAGTAGCACATCCAAGTTATTACGTTCAAGTAAGACCAGTAGCTTGTTCGCAATGCATCCGACTACGTTCAAATGGTGCGTGAAAATCGGACGATGTGTGATCAGAAGTAGACGATGGAAACACCAAAAAGCAAAATCTGCAGCAAGAGAGCATAGTAAAAATTATTAAAAACTAGGAACGAACAAATCAACGAAATGATGGATGGATGGATTAAAAGAATAGGAAAAATGGCTCGCTAATGGTCGATTTATGCAGCAGCCTCGTTCACGCAAATTGACCATATTGTTATCGGCTACTCGTGGCGAGGGAGTGTGCAAGATTGCTGTTCGTACTGGGGCATCTAAGCTAAGTTCTCGGTGCGATTTGGCGGTAAACGTAGAAACGTTGCAAGGCAGCTGAATGTTGCCAAGCTTAATGATCTCCCGGTTATCAGGTAGTTTCAGACCAATTTGAGTTTGCGTCTTTCTGTAGCTCTCAAAGATAGTATCGATGAACAATGGAATGGGATACAAACTTTCTTGGAAACAGCCGCGTTGGACAGTTGTGTGTTGACTTCCCGTATCGCTCGACACTGGGTTTCTGCGAATTCTCTCCAACTAATGGACCAACGTCGGTTGATTTCTGCTGATAGCATACATGATGCGTCACGAAGGCTTATTAAACGTAAAATGGTTGCCAGTTTGAGAATTGACAGGGAAAGCTGGTGGAGTTCCAAGCATACGGAAATGGAATCTGCGGCAGCTGTGGGCAATTTCAGAAAATTGTTTCAACTCATCAGAACAACTGTAAGCGTACGACCAGGTATGAGTGAGCTGATACGTGAAGCAGATGGTTTGCCAGTTTTTAACATGCACAGCTGAATGAAGCGATGGGTAGAACATTTCGAGGCACAGTTTAACTGTCCTTATGGAAAAACATTGATTTCGAGGATGCGGAACACTGTACCCCATGGTCGATTACTCTCGAGGCTCCCACTCAATCAGAGATTTACCATGTACTCCGGAGTTTAAGCGCCATCGGGCATCTGGTGCTGATGCCTTAGTACCGTCATTGTTTAAAGATGGCGGTTTCGCTCTAGTTTGCGAACTTCAAGCGTTGTTTGCCAACATCTGTGCTGAGGAAGGCGTCCCGTTCCGTTGGGGAGAATCAGTAATTGCTCCGAATTACAAAAAGGGATGGCGCGATTCCTGTGAAATTCATGGGGTATTGGTCTCATTTCAGCAGCTCCTCAAATACTGGCCTCTATCCTGCTTTACCGGTTGAGTACCAAACGGGAAGAGCAAATCCGTAAGGAGCAAACTGGGTTTCGTGTCGATCGAAGGTGCAGAGATCAAATCTTCACAATCCCTACGTTACTGGAGCAACGCCGCGCATTTCCTAGGCCAACTATCGTGGTATTCCTTGACAACCGAGCGGCATTCCATTCAATCGATCGCGAAAGAATTTGGAACTGTCTGCTGAGACATGGAATGACAGAGAACTTGAGAGTATATTGCCAAACCTCGGGTAAGGTTAGAGCGTACGGACAATTGTTGTCCTCGTTCATTATCTCCAGTGGGGTGCGGCAAGGCTGCCCAATTTCGCCGTTCCTTTTTAAATTCGCGAACGACGATGTCTTAAGGAAAGCTTTCGCTGGTCTGGTGGGCGCAGGTGTTGAACTTCTGCCGGGTGAGAGCTACCGATCTAGAGTATGCGGATGACATCGCACTTCTGGGAGATGATCCTCATATAACGCAGCAAGCCCTGGACCGCCTGGCATTTGAAGCTTCAAGGTATGGCATGTGCTTTGCATCTAACAAGTGTAAAACACTTACCCAGGACCGGAACTGCTCTCCTCCAAATTTAACTGCGTGCGATGTCAATCTCGAATTGGTCCACAGCTTTGTTTCCTTGGCAGTTGTATCTCTGCTAGCGGTTGTGTCGAGGACGAGATTTCACAACGTGTTCGCAAAGCTGGTGTAGCGTTTGCTAACCTTCGCCACAACGCAGTGGTGCGTGCAACACAACATTATGACAGCGAAACCTGGTCTATCCGAGTGGAAGATGTCCGTCGGCTTTCTGTTTAGACAACCGTTGCCTGCTTAGGATTGCTCGCATTCGGTGGCAGCATCGCGTTACAGATATAGATGTCTGCAAGCGGGTGTTAAGACTAAGTGGCTACGGACTGTGAGAAATGCAGATGTTTGTTGGTTTGCGATGGTTGGGACATGTTTTAAGAAAGCCTCATCACCGTTTACTAAACCGCTCCTTGTTCGTAGAGCCTGGCAGAAGCTGGGAGAAACGACGGGGTGGCCAGTCCATGACGTGGCGTGTTGGGATGAAGAAACTCACCGTAACGCTAGGCGTATTCTCTTGCTTGGGTGGGGTCCAAAAGCTCCACTTAATAGTTGGCTGGAAACCTTACGAGATATGGCTGCAAACTGAAGTCAGTGGCGTCAGTCTGTTTTATTATGTGTATCCTAATCTTTTATCCCTTATATTATTATTATATTAAATAGTGAACAAAACAAACATACAAAACGAAAAATCACAAAATCGCATGCAGTGAAACTACAAAAAAGCTATTTTTCGCAATTGCGTTTGCATATTCCACTTGTCTGCTTTCCTTTTTCACGCGCTTCCTCATCTACTTCTCCTGCTTCATATTGCTGGGCAATTTGTCTGGCTCCAGACTTGTGCTTCATGATGATGATGATTATGATCAATCTAACGCTTTGTTTACGAAAAATGATGGAAACACTTATGAATCTAAATCGTAAGTAGGCGCGCTGATCGCCGATGTGGACGGATGAATGCGTTCACTTATCTATCACGCTTCGTGTTGCTTGACACTTTATCTGGATTTGAACTTGTGCTTCACGATTATAAGTATGATTGTTAGTCTACAATTTTTCAGCGCATGTATGGGACATAAAACGTGTCTTCATATGTGCTCCCAAAAACGCGTGAAAAATAGTGGGAAATAGACAACTAAAAATATCAGCTAAACGCCTACCTTTCAATAGATCCCGAAAGAGCACCTGAGTTATTTGGTAATGACGGTAGGTCAAGGTGATGTCGATTTTCGTTAAAAGAGCAAGTAGCCCGGGGTCTGTTCC
>JACCGJ010001184.1:0-34740 GCA_013407085.1 Atriophallophorus winterbourni
TTGTGTGCTTTTAGCCAGATTCAACGTAAATCATTTGGTGTTTGTCGTTAAAATGTTTCGGTTTATTATTTCAATGATTTATAAGATTCCAAATTAGGAAATGATTTCGTGATCCCAAAAATCGACCTTTGAATGAATATATTTTATGTTGAGAACAATGCATATAAGAGAATCAAAAGCGTTACTAAACTTACGCCAAGACAAAATTGCCGTGTGAATTCAAAACAGGAATTGACTGTGTAGACAAAAGATGGTTCAACTTTCTCATATCGCAACGCTTACACACCACTACCGGTTTTTTCTGTTTGCATTCATCAGGTTGAGACAGTAAGATTAGGTTCAGTAAGACTTGAAAGAGTGAATAAATGGCAAACAAAGTTATATTTGAATGGTACTGTTACATAGGTTCGGCATAAAGATCCACGATATTCAGACACAGAATCACAAAAAGATTTCCGGTCAGGCACTGAAGGCGCTTAAGGGTGACCAAAGCAACGAGTTGCTCACATCCCCCGCACTTACACACCACTATTGGCTTCTGGCTGTTTGCCGTCATCCGGTGAAGACAGTAAGATTAGGTTCAGTGAGTCTTGAAACAGTGGATAAATGGTAAACAAAGTTTTTCTTCAATGTAATGGAAAATGTTCGTGACCGATCGGGGAATCATAATCACGAAAAAAGTAAGTTTTTAATGAATCGGTGAAAGTAGTATATTGATAATGTTTCGCTTCTGACTCAGATACTTCGTCAGACCAAAGGTGTCAGTACGAACAGAGATCAAGCTTAAATTTCATTCACCTGATAAATCCTGAGCTGCTTAAGAACTGCACAATAAACAAAGTTATACTTGAATGACACTGCTACATAGGATTCGCATAACGAACAACGATATTCAGATACAGAATCACATAGTGATCCCTGGTCAAGCGCAGTTGCTTTTTTCACTAATTGCAATAGATGTTAGTAAAGGTTTAGTTCTTTTTCGGCTATATCCAGGATTTTTCTCCACCTCGTTATGGTGATAAATCAGGGAAAAGCATGTTTTATTGTAACCGCGTTGGAGAGCTTGTACCACAGAACGTCAGCCTGAAATGTTCAGGTTTTGCCACGATACCACTGAGGAACCAATATGTAAGATCCAAGAACTCTAAACATTTGCAGCCAGTGCTACGCACGGAGTTTACGCGTAGTCCATCACAATGAACAGATTTCAGAAGAGAATTGCGGGAGACTTGAGCAACATTAATTTGGTCATTAATCAGCGCCTCTGCCGCTTGACCAAGAAGCACTATCTAATTCTGTGGTTGAACAACAAGTCTGTTGTATGACCCCTGCTAAACGATATATATACTTAACGTCGGCTTATATCTATAAAGTTAATTAACGTTTTGCTGCTGTTTCAAAGCGTAAAATCATTTAATCACTTCAGCTTATAACCCATTATGGAGCATAGAGCAGCATAGAGCTTACGCTGTATCTGATTGGAAGACCTGAGAAAGAGATCAGATAGCTTGGATGACTACAACAGATGTTGCTGGCTCCTTCTCGACTGGTCGGACATATGACGCTACTCAAATGTGCCAGTCTTTAGACATATATTCATGAAGGCTTAATCATGATCTACCGGTGGACGGTAGCTATGGCCGTAAGGCGAGAAACTACAATGGTGATGGTCCTGTGTTCGAATCCGACCCGAGACAGGATATGTACTGCTGACGAGCTCAAATAAGAGCGAAACTCGAGTCCAGTGCTTACAATGTGGACCGTTGCGATAAACTGTGTGAATATCTTGAAGGACTTGATACTGATGAGTAGTCGCAAAACATGAACAATTGTAAAAGACCAATTTAAAGGGTACACCTTGTAAATATTTGGAAAGCTCTTTGCTGTATATTTTGAAAGAGCATTAACAATTGATATAAAGTGCACCCAAATTATCCTTAATTGTTACACCCATTTGCATAAAGCAATCCAAATTTTAAATTATTTCAAAGTATAAGTGAAAATAAAATCTTTAATTAATAAATATCATATGAAATATCACTTCTGACAAATCAGCTTAATACGGTCAATGATTCAAGTTTAACTTGCGTTTAGCAGACCAATGGTGCCAAAATTGTCATGACTGGAGATTTTTGTGATAAGCTTCCGTTTCCAAACATTCTCTCATTTCATGCGTCTTATATAACCTCTACCAATCAAGTTAGCTTGCTTGCCATATCCTTTGTTAACAGCGGAACTGCTTCTATTGACAGGAGAAGGGGTGATGGCCGCTGACTGTCGCCTCAACTCCAGTTTGCTTCTGGCAGGTAAAGCTCGTAAGTCTTTGAAGGTGGTCCACTTAGGAGAAGGAAAACCCTGATATCAAACCTCTAATATCTTGTGGCTATATCCAATGATGGCAAAGGCCTCAGGGGTCAACCTCGAGGAAAACTCCTCACCAAGAATTACCGCTAGGCAGTCATAAGTTGTATTCAACATCTTTTTATCGAATCATGTGACGATATCGTTGCACAAAATGATCAGTCTTGCTGTTCGTTTGATTTCAATAGTGTCATATAATACCTAATAAGTGCACTGAACATGGAGGGCGCAATAATGTCCAGATAGGCAGACGAGATCAAAATCAGTTGGCGCACTCCCCAGCATGCTGTGAAATCCGAAACATATGTGTTTGTATCCAAAAAATATTTGCAGAGTAGAAACAGCAGCGTGCATAAACCCTTGTATGCACGCCGTTTGTGTATGTCAGTAAATGACCGGAAACGCGTCAACACGTTTTCGGACGAATCGCTTTTTTCCTTCGTTCAATCGGCTAACTTCCGGTTCGTTATTCCAACATCTAAGGTCATCGGCTAATGTATGGCCGATGGCCATCATCTAGCCACTTATCACCACTTGTTGGGTCCCCGATCCAACATCAACGAAGTTAGATCCCGCGTTTCGCGCACGCTTTCTTTCGTTCAATCCCGCAAAATGATTCGGATTATCGGCTAACTTCCGGTTCATTATTCCGACATATAAGGTCATCGGTCAATGTGTAGCCGAGGGCCAAATTCTAGCCACTGATTACCACTTTTCAGGTCTCCCATCCAACATCAACGAAGTTAGATCCCGCGTTTCACGCACACCTACCGATTGCATCCCTAATCACCTCTGAGGTCAACCCGTCCAACGCAAATTGATTTCACATATGAATCCCACAACTCAAAAGAAAGCCGATTCGTTAAACTCGTCATTACTCATAAGAAAAATAACAAAACGCACGCCTTGTTTACCATTCTTCCACCGTTTCAAGCGCATGCGGATCCTGATCGCGCTGTCCCTACCGGATGAGTTCAAACAGCACGAAACCGGTCGTGGTGTGTGTGTGTATGTGTGTGACGGAGGTGCATTCAAATGGGCATTTTTTCTTAACTTCTATTTTATTTAAACAAAATAAACAATCACAACACGGGCCTGAAGCATGTCTGTCTCGGTTGTCCCATTGATCACACTTTTCAATCGATTTCCTGCCGACCGGTGCGCTTTTAAGCCCTCACAACCATTTCACTATGCTTTCGAATATCTTCTCACTCAAACGGTTCTCGTGTAATTTTCCCGAAACGCGAACATCATTTGAGTTCGAACATGTTTTGTTTTGAAACTCAGTACTACAGTGGTTTCGTAGCTATACTTTTTTAAATTTATTTACTCTATTTAACGATGATTTATCTTGAGCTTAAGCAATTCTCTCTTTTCTTCCGCAGTGGTGAGGTGGCTTTCAAGAGGCTGTGTCAAAACATGCCGTTTCCCCGTAATCCACTGCTTCATCGAATCGATCAGTTGGACAAGTCTATCCCGATGACATTTCTGATGGGCGCGAAATCCTGGATCAAATCTACCACCGGCACCAGAACCCGAGACCAGCGGCCCGAATCCTACGTGGCGATCAAAGTAAGTGCTGCAATGACAGAAATGATGAATTATACACTAAGTTATGCTTAAATTGCATTGTCGATAAGAATGCAACGGCCCAACTTTGCTTGACAGATTTGTACACTGGATCTAAGTCTACCGATCAAATAAATGGAAATTACCAGTTTTAAGCATGACCACCTACTGCACTTACACACTACAACCGGTTGTTTGCCGTCATCCGATGGAGACCGTGAGGTTATTTTTAGTGAGATTCGAAATAAAAATATGGCGCTATTGAATACGCAACGCAACTATCAAAAATAGAATTGTTTCTAACTACTTAGATGTCGAATAACAAGCTAGCATGCGAAGTCTTCACGTGCATGATCATATGTCAGACATCCCCTAATGCAAAGGAACATCATTAAAAAGACTGGTTGCTGAAAATTCGTTTTCACCAGTACCGTTATTTCCCTCTTCTCCTCTTTATATTTGTATTTCTACCGTATTTTGTGATGTTATAAAAAGGTCGCTTTTTGGAATCCTCAAATAGTTGAGTCGCTCTGACTTAATTCAGACACATAAAATGTAGTTGCATTTTGGTCCGCGTATCTGTTTGAATGATGTTTGAGCCGTAAGTGAAGCAGTGGCTGCTTAGACTCCAAGATTTAATCAATTCATTTCATTTGAATTCAATCTCAATGCTCGAAAAAGCTTTACAAAAAACCACAGAATAGTTTGAGAACTACGAATAATATAACAAGCCAAACGGGAATGGGTTGCTTACTGAGCAGTTCAAGAATCAGGAATAAAATCTAAAGGGAAGAAATTGTATTTGTTCGCATAGTTGACGACATGTGTAGATCACATGGGGTAAAGATGTATATTTTTCTTCGATGCACGTACCAAGATCAAAAAGGCATGAAGATTTCTTTGAAACATGTTCTGATTTGGGGAGTTTACAACATCATCGGGTAGATTGTTCCAATTAAAATGAACAAAACTGTCGTCTACAGTTGAGTCGTGAGTGAGGGACAGTCAGATTCATGTGTGTGCTCTTGTCTTATGCGAACACCGTCGATTAAATAAGCATCGTAGAGAGTGATTTGCGGTAGTCAAAATATTATAAGCCAAAATTAAATCACTTCGGAGACGACGACGTGGATATTCGAATAAGTTTAGTGTTGTGATTCGCTCGTTATATGGTTTCCGGCTGAGTACAGAAACAAGTTTAGTAGCTCAATGGTATATTCTATGCAAAATAGCAAAGCCATGGCGACCACGCTTGAACTGCATATTCCATCGTGGGTCTGATGGACGTATTTATTATACGGGGAATTGTCTGTTGTCAGAACCTCACAAAAATTCATTTTGGAAATGACAATATGTGATCTTTTCCGCTACACGTAGTTGCAGCTTCATGACATCTCTAGAGTGTTGTGTATCAACGCACCCAAGTCCTTTTGTTCCATGTTGTGCGCACCAAAAGAATATTGAAATCGCGCATGTTTCGCAACGTGTATTTTGTGACTCTTTTGGAAATTGAAGAACATTGGAACGGGTGGGGTAGCGTAGCCAGTCGATTTCATGCCAACCAGTACACTTCAAGCCCTCGCCACACATGGCGCGTTTGTCTGACAATGGCGAATTGCATATCGTTCGATTGCGGCTAACGTTGCCATCTTCTCGTACTTCCGAAGATGTTGTCGCTTGAACCTTTCGAATGTAAACAATCCGAAACCCGAAATATTACGTGACATCGCCGTACTTTTTGGCGCTTCTTGCTAATGTTTTTTCCCGGAGGGTGGAGTTCTGCATAACATTCGAACGCTCGTATTTAACGCTAATTGCTAATGCACTTCGCACTCCACAATATCGCTGCTCTGGTTATCGCAAGTGTCATGTCGAATTCACTGAACTTTGAACTGTCAATTACTTGGTCCTATTGCTCGTAGATTTTCCACCTGTCCAGAGCTTTCATGTATGAGTCGTTTCGTATCATCGATGTAAATTATTGAGGACGACCACATAAGTTTTTTATTTTAAAAACCTTTTATTATGCACGAATTTGTGATTGAAACCACTATATTTGTCGCAAAAGAACTAGTTTTATAGATGTTAGTTATCTATTGATGTAATCCAGAGCATGAAATATGGGCGGATGTTTCTTTCCAGTTATTCAAGGACGCCGGTCACCATGTTTACGCGGACGACACGGACGCTTTCAATGAGTACGTCAATCAAATCGCGACGTTAGTAGACGCCGGAATTCATCCACAGACTCTGGAGGAGTCGATCCAGGTTTCCGGCGTACAGCGTTCATGTCTTCCAGAGCATGAAATATCGGCGGATGTTTCTTTCCAGTTATTCAAGGACGCCGGCCACCATGTGTACGCAGATGACACGGATGCTTTCAATGAGTACGTCAATCAAACTACGTCGTTGGTCGACACTGAAATTCACCCACATTCTCCGGAAGAGTCGATTCAGGTTTCCGGCGTACAGCGTTCGTGCCTTCGTGAAAATAAAGTGGCGCGCAAGAAACAATTGCCCATGAAATTGCGCTCAATCCGCTCGACTGTATCTGGTCTACGTCTCATTTGTTCACGACCACAGAATTCTCCTCCTATGGAAAGGCGCATAGTCGTTCAAACGTGAACATGAAAATTGATGCACATTCCGCCAAAGTCTGCATGCCAGAATTCAATCACGCATTCCGTTTCATTAACTTAGGTTTCTTATTGAATTTTCTAGTCCATCAATGACATGATAGAGAACTTTTGGAACATGCTTGATGCACCGTTTGCCGTTCACCACATATTATTTGTGCCAATAGTGCAGAGGGTATGCCATCGATTTCGCATAAGCAGTTATATTCGCTTTTGTGTTATGGCCCTTTCTATTGATTAAGGTAATCCGGTAGAACAGTAGTTCAAAGTTAAGTCACTATCGCAGTGATCCAATTACGGAACCACAGAGTAATCTCCGATTGAGAGCACGAAACGCTCATAAACTACCGCCGAATTACTAATGTATCGTTTTGTTCAATTTCCGCGAACACACAAGCTACGAGTTGTTTCTGACTGCTTCGACTTGCTGTTGTGTATTTGATCACAATGGTTCTTTCCAGGAAACCCGAATGCTTAATTTTCCTCATTCGGATGATCTCGATTATAAATGCACACAAGAAGCGTATGCTTCGCAGCGTTTCAAATAGCCTAGCAGTCCAATTTGAAAGGAACAATGTCTTTCGCAGCATATCGGAGATACTCAGCAGATCGGCGGCACTCGTACGCTGACGGCGTGATCTAACGGCTGCAGCCGAAAGCGGTATCTGCTCTTCACCAGCTTTGAGAGCACATTCCACAAAATGCCTTCAAAGTGAGCGGTCAAGATCAAGTTCGTGCAAACTAGTAAAGTGAATGTTAAGAGCTTTCAATTCATTATTGCCAACGTATTCGTATCGCAATGCGGCCAGTCCGAATTTTGACTTCCTGATTTCAAATCACCATTAAGTAGAATCCTATTTTAATGACTAGAAACCTATCATTTGTTTACCACTTTTATAAGTATTTACCGCTAACCCCACTGTCTTCGCCTCATAATTCGCAAATAGTTCATAAGCGGTCTGGCGTGTTTGTACGGGTTCTGTGAACAGAATAATCCAGTAAATCGCTATTAATTTAAAAGCGTTGTGTTACCAGATGCATCGTTCAACTAGATAACGCTGGAATATCAATTCGTGGATAAACTTGAAGCCCATGGAAGCTACGCGCTTCAAAGCAAAGTCTAAAATTTAATCGGCTGGGCTGCTCCTAAGCAGGGTATCAACGCATACTTAAAATTTTCCGTCTAAGTTCCATATCAAATGGTTCTTATCATATTAAATAAAGTTAAGAATTAGAGTCGCATGTAAGGTAAGTTTACTATTAATCCAACAACGAAATTCTTGATCATTTAATGCGCGAATCGATAAACTACGTGACCCAGTGCATCGGAACTGAGAAGAAAGTTGCATATTTATATGAAGTGAAGAAAATAATACGTGTGCGACGTTGTTTCAAACAACCAGCATATAGAAGTGAAATTTGCAAAGTGTGGGTTATGGCCGGTTTTAATGTCTTGTTCGTCAGACAGCAGGTGTCATAAATAAATGGTTTCAGTTTGGATATATATAAGAGATGCAGAGATATGAAATCTCTTGGCATCGACCCGTCGAGTTGGAAAGAACTTGCTCTTGACCGCTTACATTGGAGGCATTGTGTAAAGCGTCGTCCGCAAGCTGAGGAGGAGCAGATACAGCTCTTAGCTGCACAACACAGATCACGCCGCCGGCGTGCAACTGACGCCCGAAAACCGAGCTCTGACTATCGTTGCAAGCGCTGCGGGAGAGATTGTTCCTCCCGAATCGGACTGTTTAGTCATTCCAAAAGCTGTAGAACATGTACATTCAGGCGATTTTGCTGTACATCCATGGTGGAAATCGACCGAAGGAGGACAACAACAACAATGCAGAGGCCAATATAACAAGTGCGTTTATTAAGCGTGTTAAGCAGGCAAGATCGAATTCCTGTATGTGTATGTATGAGACGGAACTGCATGTAAATATAATTTTTCGTTCAAGCCCATAGGTTTACCCCGTCCACATGTGTGTTCGCACGTGTGATTGGCCAAGCTGGTCACGCCAGCCTTACCAAACAGTTGCTTCAAAGTTCAAAATTCGATTGCTCATTCTCTACTGGTTCAAGGCATGCGGATCATTATCACACTATTCCTAGCTGATGAGTGCGAACTCCCTGAAATTGGAAGTTGAACTCTTAATTAACCAAAATAAAAATCAGAAGCCAGCTCAACAGAAAATTGGTCATCCATTTGTACATCATGTTGCCAATGGGTGAACAATTATTAGTAAAAAGAACAAGTCTGGACAGCCTTGTGTACGTTTCACCATAAAGAATATGTATAATCTTGTATGGGATTATCATCTAAACGATGCAGAATGCTCCAGTGTATGTTGATGCACCAGGAGGATAAGACAACTCCATATTACACAACAGGATTTATACAACAATGACTACAAGGTTTGCCCAGAAGCCTATATCCTGCAAACATATTAGATTCATTCTTAAGACAACTATTCAACCAAAGCAAACCAACGAGCATTCACTTAACCGCTGTGATTATTTGATTCTAATCGACGCTTCAGTTTTTACTGAGCACGTTTGAATTTAATAACTCCTTCACTCCTTCACAGCTGAATTAACAACGGCCGTTAGGGTCAAGAAAGTTATACTTTAATTCCACTGGTACATAGGGTTACAACGATCACTGAACCTAATCTTTCTGTCTTTACTTGATGACGGCAAGTAGCCAGAAACCGGTAGTGGTGTGTAAGTGCGGGGAATGTGAGCAACACATTGCTGCTAGGGTTAGTTGAAAATCTCCACAATATGTTACAGATATGGAAACCTCCTCAATTTCCTAAATCTGAATTGGCTCAAGCAGATGAAGAATTAAACGGTTAAAATGGCTATCGTTGGAGAAAACTGTCTCATTGGTCGTTGTTAACACTACTATTTTACGTAGTGGGTACTCAACTGCATCGGTCTACAGAGCATTTTCACCCTATTACGACAGCGCCGTCTGCGGTGGCTTGGTCATGTCTACAGAATGGAAAATGGTCGTATTCCGAAGGATCTACTCTATGGTGAGTTGCAATTAGGAAGTGGACCATTGGGCAGACCGCACTTGCGGTACAAAGACGTTTGAAAAGAGATATGAAAGCTCTTGGCATTGACTCGGCGAGTTGTGAAGAACTTGCTCTTGACCGCTCACATTGGAGGCATTGTGTAAAGCGTCGTCTGCAAGCTGGGGAGTAGCACACACAGCTCTTGGCTGCTGAACTCGGATCACGCCGCCGGCGTGCAACTGATGCAGGAGAGATTGTTTCTCACAAATCGGACTGTTTAGTCATTCGAAAAGCTGTAGAACATGAAAATTCATGCGATTGTGATGTACATCCATTGTCTACATCGACCGATTGAGGCCAACAACAACAACTCAACCTCATCAACATGGGCTTTATTCTAATTATTTGCAAGTTATTGGGATATTTTATTTACTTGTTATGCTGTCAAAGGAAGCGACAAAGAAAACTTGTTATGACACATATCAATGAAAGCCGCGAGGAGATGTCGTATTGCTATTGCTTTACTTGTCCAGAAAGCCTTATTGAACGCGTGATTGATTTGGGTGTGGACATCTTATCTCAGCGGGACTGTGACCAATTTCTTAAGGTTCCGTAGTGGTTCAAGGGATACTATGATTCTTCCAGTTTAACATTGTCCAAAATGATGATGATGATGATGATGGTGGTGATGATGATGATGATGATGATAGACAAAGGATTATGATGACCCCATTTGGGCACGCAAGCAATCTAGCTTGTTAAACCACATTGATTACACCCGCGTTAAACCGATAATATTTTTAAGCTTACGGAGTACATGTGGGTGGCTAATTTGTTTTCACACACGCCTTTTGATTTTTGCCTATTGGATCTGGCACTGGCAACGTAGGAACGGACAGATAAATGAATTTGAATCCTTAAAACCATTTATAATGCCACTATTGTTTTTACGAAAGCGAAACATTGCCAAAAACTACACGACACTTTTAAACGACTAAACTGCTGTAGTGCTTAAATCCTCCTCATTTACATACAACAACAAGTCTCCTTCAGCTTGCTATCATCTAGCGGAGACAGTAAGATTAGTTTCAGCGAGCCTTGAAGCGGTTGTGGAGTGACACACAAAGTTATACGTCAATACCACTAATAATCAAACTGGCACATCCAATCTTTGGATGACCGATACACACAGTGGATCTAAGTCAACCGATCAGATCAATGGAAATGACCTGTTGTACAGTGCTCACAACACCTGCGCTTACATACCAGAACCGGTTTCTGACAGTTTGCCCTCATCTGGTGGAGATAGTAAGATTAGGTTCAGTGGGATCTGAACTAGTGGTAAAAAGTTCAAGGGAGGGGGTAATTTATTGCTACTTTTTAAATAGGATTCGTACAACGAACCACGATGTTCAAGCACAGAATTACAAAGTGATTCGTGGTCAAGCACGCAAGACGCTTATGGATGAACAAAGTGATGTGTTGCTCATATCCCCCGAAATTACACTCCACTACCGGTTTCTGGCAGTTTGACGTCATCCGGTGGAGACAATAAGATTTGGTTCAGTGAGATCTAAACTCGTGGTGAAAAGATAAATGGGGGTTTATTGAATGTTACTTTTTAATAGGGTTATTACAAAGTGAAGCGATGTTCAAATACACATTCATAAATTGATTTATCGCCATTGAATCACGGCGCTCGTTTACCACGAGTTTCGCTCTTATTGGAGCCCATCAGCAGTGCATATCCTGTCTCGGGTGTGACTCGAACCCAGGACCTTCACAATTGTAGTCCCATGCATTACGGCCTGAGCTACCGACCCCTGTTTGTCCGATCGCGATTAATTCTTCATGAATGTTTATCCCGACTGGCACATTTGAGTAGCGTCATATGCCCGACCAGTCGAGAAGGAGCCAGCAACATCTATTGCGGTCGTCCAACCGATCTGATCTGGTTCGAGTCAGACCCGAGACAGGATATGCACTGTTGATGAGCTCAAATAAGTGCGAAACTCGAGTACAGTGCTTCCAATGTAGACCGCTGTGATAAACTTTGTGAATATTTCGAAGGACTTGATACTGATGAGTAGACGCAAAACAAGATCAATATTCTGCCAGTGAACCGTGCTCTTCAGGTTTCCAGTTAGCCATACTCCTATATCTTTTTTCAACGGGCTGCATGTCTATTTTTCAATTCCCATTCGATATTTCCAAGGAACATTCTTGCCAAGGTAGAGCATTTTACTTTTCCGTATGTTGAATGTCATCATTCACGACCTCCGAATTTGATACGTTGTCTAAATCCATTTGAAGTTTCTTGCAATCAACTACAGAACAAATTTGAGTCCAAATTTTCATATCATTCGCTAACATTTCCATTTTGGATTTTATAATGGCGGGGATAAATCGTTTGTGTATAATGGAAAGAGTAGCGGGCCTAGCACGGATCATTGTGGGACTCCGCTGGTCGTTTGAACATTTGAGATAGCACTCCGTTTACTCTAACTCGGGCATGGAGATCTGACATATAGTCGCACAGCCATGACAGGATTGGATCACATATTCCTAAACAAATCATTTTCAAAGAAGCAAATGGTGATTGACTCTGTCAAAAGCCTTAAAAATGTCTGAGTAACAGACGTGAATGTAAGAACTTCTATCCAACTCCTTCGTCCAGTTGTCTAACGCTATGAGAAGATTCGATAGACCAGAACGATGAGATTGAAATGTATGCTGCGACGGCGAAAACAAATTACACGATTCAAACTGTGCGACCATTATTTTTGAGCCTATATTTTCCCTGGCCTTATAAATAACAGGTAATAGTGTGACGGGGCGATAATTTGCAGTGTCCAATCGGCAGCCGCCTTTGGAGATAGGTGTAATCACGCCGGACGTCCAATCTTTCGGTACCATTCCCTTGAGCATCGAATGGTTAAACAGGCTGGAATGCGGTTTAGAAAACTTACGATGACACAATCTGAGGACATTCGGTGTGATGCCTTCCTCACCTGGGGATTTTTATACTTGCGAACATCTCTGGGTTTATCCAGCTTTCGCTCAATTTCTCGATTTATGTGTCGCCGGATTACTCACAACGTTTCAATAAAACGATTGCACGAAAACATCAGATTAACAAATCCCGCGAGCATTTGCGGTTTCCAATGCGGTCTCAGTGAGATTTCCCCCATTCTTGACGGAAAAATTACCTGGTTTGAATTTCGATTTCGCGTTCGTGAATTGTAAAGTTCGTTTGGGTTGCGGTACAATTTTGATTGCAGCATCAATTGCTGTGCTTCCTTATCCCTCGAATAAGTGAAGTCACTTTGTTGCGTATAATAGGAAAATGTTGAAAAAGTAGAAGAACTATTGTTGGCTTTGTGTTTTCATCCAATCTGCTCGCTTCAACGCTATCCACTTTTTGTTCTACTGTGAACAACACAACGAAGTTCATGTTCAGATCTTTCAGGAACGACCTGCGAGTTTCCGTCAATTTCCAGTTTAAGTAGAACTACAAGTTTGTTTCATTGCCAGACAGAGTTTATGTTGGCTGTCTGCAAATGCTGAATCTGCACGAGTGTTTTACTATGAGTTAAGTTGTCTACCCAGCGAACTACCGCCATTCACAGAAAGCGATTGCTGAGTACCGCATACATAGTCGAACACGAGCACTGAATGGCCACTAAAACCAGGTGGAGCCCAGAATCCGATGCTTCGACGAATTGTTCCTCCGATGCTAACACGAAATCCATGACAGAGTGGCTGCCGGAACCTCTTCTTCTAGTGCATTCGTGAACATGGTTGTATAAAGGGACTGAATCTTGTACGGCTCTAAATCGGTATTTGAGGGTCTGTATGGAGTGATCTTCTCTGAGATAAATTTTAGGCAGGTTTATATCACCCATACTAAGTATTCTTGGTAGCAGAGTGCGAGTCAAGCGCTGAGCACTTGGATCAAACATTCATTGCACGATTCCGTAAATGAAGGGGACCGGTAGTCCACACCAATCATTTAAACGTTACCAGACATCAGCGTTCGAGGTAATTCAAGGTTTTAAATTGTCTAAAAAGCGACAAGCTTAACAACAAATAAAGAATGTTACAAATTGAAATGAAAGTGCATAAACAAGATCGAGAATTAGAGTAAGCAGTATATAAGTGTTCGGAAACCTACAATTCAAACAAAAATTATTGTCGATTTTGTGTCAAGGAAGCAAACAGACGGAAACCGATAGTGGATTACCGAGTATTCATTCCGTAGCATTTGGTTTCAAGCTAAGGTGTAAATTTTTCGTATCAGATCCGTTCATAAAATCATTCTTTACACGTAATTTTAGGAAGACAATATTCGTCTTTAAATGACTTTCTTAATCCGTCTACATACATCCAGCAAAATATTCACGTGATTACCTTACCTACAGCCTATTCATATTGTTCGGTTCATTGTCTGATCAATTTTATTTCACGATCTACGCATGTTTGATAGCAAACAGAAACACGATGTCGAAAAAAATGGTCTGAACTTTGTCACCTAATGAAAATTGAACATGTAAACGCAGAAAAAGTGACTCGTCTAACCCGCCATTCAACTTCACCTCATATTGGTCAACCTCGCTTGCTCAAGGTAACACTGAAATGCGAGGCTGATATCGAGAACGTATTGCTGAATGCATACCTACTCAAGTCAGATTCCGACTCAAACTGCCGCATATATCCCGATGTACCATGGTGGGAAAGGAAGGGCAGCTTGAACGCCAGGGAACAAACGGTATCGCGAAGTATGGTTCTACTTGGTGTACCAGAAAATACTTCTAGAGCATCGAATCAAGAAACCCTAGAGCACGACGTCAAACAATGGCGCTACATTGCGTGTTCTCTCGATATTTCTAATGCCGTTATTGTGGACACTTTTCGAGTTCCCTTCCCGCCAAAATATAAGGGGGATGGACCGAAACCTCTGAAGAACACGTTCTTGACCAGCACTATGGCTAAAAATAGTAAGGCCTGAATAGACAAAAGGGAAACGAATACTACCCAAGGATGTTAGACTTAGCCTACCCAAACCAAGTCAAACACTCTCCTGTTTGGAGATAGCGAATAGCAGCGTTTCTATCCAAATGGAGGAAATCAATGCATCAAAAAACGTCGTAGGTCCGGCTCAAATCGAGTCGGCCTGAGCAATTCACACGGAAAACTAATTGTCGATTCAAGCTGTCGGCGACCAATATGACGCACACATGTTTTACCATCCCAAGAAGCCGGTCAAATAACTTCGGTTTACACCCCGTCATTACTCACGAAAAATACGATTAAGTGCATCTATACAAAGGCGAACAGCCTTTTCAACAAATTAATCGAATTGACCGAGATTTGTATTGAAACGGCGCCAGACATAGTTGCAGTAACAGAAACGTGGTTCTATGCCTCACTGTCTGATAATGAACTCTCTTTGCTCAACATGTCTCTATTCCGGCGTGACCGTTTAGGCGATGGCGGAGGAGCAGCACTCTACTTCAAGCAATCGTTTATCTTTAGAGCTATGAGCGACCAGATCCTTGATATCACTGACACACTTTGGTGCTCTCTGACTCTTACTTCAGGAGACCAATGCATTATTGGAGTGATCTATCGTTCTCCAACAGCAACTCTCGATCTAAACAATAAACTGATTAATGCTTTGCGCTATGTAACAACGCGATACAATACTCAAATATTAATAATGGGGGATTTCAACTTTCCCCAGCTCTATAGCCGGAATAATCATCCATCAGAGACACTTGAAAATGAACTTCGAGCCGTTTTGGATTACGCACCCTTTTATAACCACGTTTTTGGATTTACTCGTATGAGAGGATCAGACCAGCCGTCTACCTTGGAACTTATACTTACATCAGATCCCACAGCTGTTGAGAATATCTTTTATAAACCGCCGATCGGACAAAACGATCACGTTGTCCTAGAATTCGAGTACGTTTGTAGCGCTAGGCGCAATAGTGACGGGACAAAATGCGTCAGAATGGTGAACTACCGTGCTCTGTGTCCCGAGTTACAAAACACTAGTTTCGCAAAACGGGATTACTCCGATCCGGATAGTCATTGGCAATCTCTCTTACAGCACCTCAAATCTATTTTGGAGGAACATTCAATGTTTGCTTTGAAGAAAACTTCTCAACGAAATGAATTTTTACTACGAAGCAGGACTAAAAAGTGGATGAAACAAAGGGCAGTAGCGTGGGAGTTTCACAAGGCTACCAACACAGCTGATTCTTGGGCACAATTTACACGACTGCGAAACAAAGTTATCAGCTTAATTCGAGATGATAAACAAGCGTTCAATCGCAATTGATTTCTCAGATGCACCAGAATCCGAAGCTCTTGTATAGACTTGTGAACGATAGAACAAATATTAAACCAGGAGTCTTTGCCCTAAAAACTTCGTCCGGTTTCACAGAATCCATAAATCAGACCGCTGACCTGTTAGCAGACTTTTATGCCGGAGTTTTTGCGCCGAAATCCATGGAGCCTGATCAGGAACCAATCGTTCGACTTGACCGACCGACCTTGAGTGAAGTATTGATTACTCCGATGGTGGTAGCGCAGTACTTACGAAAATTAAACGTAAAGAAATCTCCAGGACCAGACGAAATAACTCCAAAGCTGCTCAAAACCTGTCATGCGCAGCTATCTTAACCTCTATCTTGCATGTTTAATAATTTGCTCCAAGCTGGCGTAGTGCCACAAGACTGGAAACTGGGACAAATAATACACATTTACAAAGGTGGTTGCCGTTCTGATGTTAAAAATTACAGGCCGGTGACCTTGCTGTCTTCGGTATCAAAAGTTTTTGAGCGAATAATAACCGCAGAAATCGTGCGACATCTGGAAACGAATCAACTTTTGGCAGTTGCCCAACATGGATTTCGCAGAAATCGCTCTTGTCTAACAAATTTGCTGACAAGCTTAGACGATTGGACGAGGATTGTAGATGCGGGGGGCTGTATTCATTCGTGCTACCTTGACATTTCTAAATCGTTCGACAGAGTTGATCACAATTTACTCTTGAACAAGCTAAAGAAACACGGTGTTGTTGGAAGACTATACGAATTTCTAAGAGATTACCTCAGCAACAGACACATCCGGGTTCGTGTGGACGGCCTATTATCGAAGAAGATCGATGTCACTAGCGGAGTTCCACAAGGCTCAGTGCTTGGACCAATACTGTTTCTAGTCTATATGAACGATATACTACTACCAAATGATAGTAAGATGGTTTTGTTTGCTGACGATATAAAAGTATGGAGGCAAATCAGAAACGCTGACGATTGTATCTTGCTGCAAAACGATGTGAGTGATTTGTTAAACTGGTCATCTGAAAATCAACTGTCATTGAATATGCAAAATTCGAAGATGATTCAGATTGGTCGTGACCTTGGCTTTTCCTATCCGTACAAGCTCGGCGACAAAAGAAAAGGGCCTCGGTGTCTGGATTTGCGGCAGTTTGAAAAATGGTCTACAATGCGAAACCGTTTACAAAAGCGCGTCTCGGCTGATCGGCATGCTACGGCGGATATTTGGACGTTTTTCCCCGGGGTGTTTTCCTCTCATGATTAATACATATATACACCCGGTTCTAGATTATGCCGCACAAGCCTGGACACCATGGCTACAAAAAGACATCTTACTCCTGGATCGCATATACCGGAGAGCTTCTAAGCTTGTCATTGGTCTCGAAAATATGCCATTCGCCGGGCGACTCAGACGACTGGAAATGAGGACACTTGCACAAAGAAGAATGCGAGGTGATCTCATCCTCGCATACAAAATACTCACTACTGTTTCCCAACCCCTGGATATATTATTCCACCTTCGAACTTCCAGCAACAGTCGTGGCCATGGTTGCAAGTTGGAAATACCACATTCCAAACGGAACTGCCGCAGGTATTTTTCATTCGGTACGTGTGTGCTTTGCTTGGAATTCCCTACCTTCCGATTTGGTAAGCTCAAACAGTTTATCTATATTCAAATTAAAACTTGACGATTATATGAGAGCTAATCCGAATTTTTCCCCAAACTATTAATAAGCTATCATCGTCCCATTGATTTTGATTTGATTTATACATTTGTACCTATATTTCCACCCGGTGGTTATTGTAAAGTTAATTGCTTTTTCAACCATAAATCTTGAATCTTGAATCTTGAATCTTGTGTACATTTAATGACGATAGATTTTATAAAAACTTCATCCTACGCAAAATATTCCAAGTATTCGACAGAGATAATGATTATACATGGATTGCTTTAGTATTGGTTCTCGCATTGAAAATCTAGCCGGACATTTGGCTAGGTATCTAATTGAGTAAATTGTTTGGTGAGATAATATTTGCTAACTGCTTCCATTCATTGATTTACTCTTAAATGATAATATTGTCTGATCTAATGTGCACAGAAACTTATGAGTCCATTTTCATACAGCACGCTTCTCACAAGCCTAAAGTTCACAAATATTATGAGTACCTGCTAGCATTGCTTCAACTCTAAATTTGGTTGGGTTTTGGTTGTGCATATTTTGTTAGCCAATCATTAAAATAAGGAATGTTTAGTTGTATAATAAATACATTGTGTGTGCACATAAATTAAAATGTTTCGTTTGCAAAACCAGATATAATTGCACTAATGAAACGACCAAAATCGGCGCCAATTCTCGGGCCAAATACCGCAGAAAACGAAGTCGATGACACGGTCTCTCGACAATGCATGTAAGTGTGGTTTTCAATCAACTAACAAGTTGCACCATTATAGTGAAAATGAAATTGATAAAAATCCCTTCCCAGTGTGGCTCAGATGGAAGCGCACATCCCCTCAGTTGATTGCAAAAGCGGAGAGCAAACTACTTCAAAGTAAGTTCATTGCCGGTTCACATACTCCAGGATTAAAATGTACGGTTGAATGCTCTTTCGTGCCGATTTTTGACGGGTCCTGTGTGATTCGCACCTTATTGGCCACACCACGCTTCCGTCACAACAATCACGAACATGTTCCCATTGTGCTCATTCATGGCTTTGCATCCGGTATTGGTTTGTGGTGCAAAAATATTGACGCGCTCGCTGAAAATCGTCCAGTATACGCGATCGATCTCTTGGGATTCGGCCGAAGCACCCATGCGAAGTTCCCGAAAGATGCGTGTGATGTGGAAAACTTTTGGATTGAATCAATTGAGCAATGGCGCTCGTTTATCGGTTTGTCAAGATTTATTCTACTTGGACACAGTTTCGGAGGATATCTTGCGACGGTTTATACATTCAAATATCCCAATCGGTAAGTATACGTGATGAATGCTATTTGAAATACTACGTCTGCGTTCTCAAAACAGACCGTTTGTAGATTGTTTTAATGACAAGGTTTTTCAATAAGTGCTACATTTTATATCTTTATTGTTCGTCGAAATTTTATTTTCATTGCTCTGAAAAATTACTAGGCTAGATAGTGTATATAATCGTTCACATTTTTCATTCAGAAAAAATATGCGAAAAACAATAATCAGCTTACACATCTAAACTGATGGACATGCGTGAAAAAACGTATGTTCAGGCTCATTTCATGTGTTAGATGTCAACGATAAATCAATGAACGTATTGATGACATCATGAACATATATGTAGTAAATCTGAGAATGAAGACAGAGGACTTGCACAACACATAAAAAATAATTGTATGTTTGAAAACTTATGATTGACCACGTGAACAAGTCAAACGGTATTTTTAACACGTGTCAGCACATTTAGGTTTTGCTCTCAGATAAATGTCTGAATGACATACAAAAAAGGGACTGCCAAACTTGGGATCAATTATTCAAGGTAATTCAAGGTTTCAAGGTTTTAAATTGTCCAAAATGCATCAAGCCTAACAATGCCCGTAGGATGGTAAAAATTGAAATGTAAGTGTATAAAACAAGATTCGGGATTTGATTACGCAGTATATAAGTGTTCGGAAAACGAATAATTCAATAAACATTTGCCTAATTGCATTTTAGAGTTGTGCAAGCTAGTGGAGTAAGGAACAGTAGAAGGTAAACTGTTCCAATTAAAACGGAAAAGGACAGAACAAAAATATGTTCGACCTGTCATGCGGGAATGGGGTACCACCAGAATATATTCATGGGTCCGATAATTTCACGTAACCATTCGCGTGAATATATCTTGTAAGGAATGGGTTGATGTATGGAATATTTTATGAAGTAGGATAAGGTCTCCTCTGGTTCGTCAATAGGGAAAGTTGAAGAGATTTATTAGAACTATCCTTTATTTACAAGGCGTGCTTCGGATGCTGAGAACTAGTTTTATTGAGAAGTGAAAGATTCGCTGCATTAGTTCTACATCATTTTTGAGCCACGTAGACCATGACTGCAAATCTTTTTCCATTACTGATCTGAAGAATGTATTCATAATCCTTCAAAATACCCGTTTGAGTAGATTGAAGAAACGTTGTGCATTTATAAATGCAGTGTTAGTTTGAAGTGAGGTTTTTGACCTGGCGCACATCTAGGCATACAAATATTTTTCTTTAGTGCAATTGTCCAGGGCATTTGAACATATATCGTATGTGAACACAACTCCACATATTCATGAGCATGTATTTATTACAGTTAAATGGCAGTTTGTTCTTCAACGACCAGCTGTGAAGCCTATCAAGATCTTTTTGTAATAACAGACAGAATTCTGTGCTACGGATGCAAAACCATGTTTATATGTCGTCCACAAATAACGCAATGTTACATAGAACAAGTTCTGGTAATTCATTGGCATAAACCAGAAAGAGAATCTGACCAATGAGTGAACCTTTGGTAACACTGTTAGTTGCTGTGTTTGATTTTGAAAATGCAACGTTCACACGTACCTGGGAAGTGTGAATTTTAGGTATTCATTTAGCCACCTATAAAGCTCTCCGGTGATAACAAGTATTTCGAGCTTCTGCATTAGTAGGCTATGGTTAAAACGATCAAATTCTTTGGATATAACTTCGTAGCAGGTGTGTATTGCTTACCCGTTATCTACCGCTTGTGTCCAATCATCCAGCGCTACCTGTAAATAAGATGAACAGGAATAATTCCGATGTATTGTGGTGCTCACATCCCCATCCCTTACACAGCACTACCGGTTTCAGGCTGTTTGCCATCGTCAGGTGGAGACAGTAAGATCAGGTTAAGTGAGCCTTGAAACAGTGGAAAAGCGGTAAACAAAGTTAAACTTGTATGCCACTGTTATATCGGGTTCTTACAAAGAACCACGATGTTCAAATACAGAATCACAAAGTGATTCCGTTTAAACTCATGCTATTATCTCGAAAGCAACTGAATTATTTTCGAAATGTTTCATGAGATCGTCAACAATGGAGGGCTCTGTAATTTGGATATCACAGGTAAAAGAGTAACGGGTCCGTAATTAGCTACATCAAGCGATTTCCAACTTTATTCTGTGTTTCCGTTCGATATGATTGACGCTATTTGTCAGTATTTGTTTGAAAATTTGTGTGAGTGGTTTGCATAGCACATTCACACATTGATTCCATATGAACGGTGTTATTCAAAAGGCAAGAGAAACTTTTCAGTTTTTGAATCCAATATAGATTAACCCCTTATCTCCCGGCGATCTCATATAAAATCACTTAAAAATAACAGATTTCTTAATTACCTGTCTGTATATACGCATATATAACCTTCATGCTATATCTATTAGGTATATTTCTCTGATATGCACATGAGATTTTAAAAAAATTCGCTTTAAATTAATTGATATACAAGCTTAAATGTATTGAAATTGTACGCATGAGAACTGTTAAGGGATGTAATGGGTTAAAGGATGCGTTTCAACGTGACATTTATTTTACTCATGGCAACCGTAGTTTCGATACGCCTATTCTAATTCCTCGTGGTATTAGTCTGTGGCAATTTTCTCAACGAGTTTTGACCGTGTTTAACATATCTTTATGCAAAAACGTTATTTTGAGGCGCTTAGCACCAATGCTTTCATAATTCGTAGATTCGGGGATGCGGAACGTGCCGTCACACTTACATTACGCAATCCAAATAAATCACCGAGGAATCTCCATTGTAGCTGATCATGTTTGCACTGCACAGCTTTATCAGTTGGCTCATCTGCTTCTAGGACTCGCTGAAGGATTGTAATTTGATCAACCCTCTGCTCCGTTTGGTCTTGTTGCTAGGAGTTTCGGACTCTTTTCTACCAGTACACCTCAGCAAAAATCATTGCAGTGGTCTCCGAACCCTCCCTACGCAGGAGAAAACGGATAGAAAGATGTTTTCTAGATTCCTTTCAGAGTTGACCGTGATTTTAAGCAGACTTGGCTGATCCAGATTTGATGAAGTAGGTTACCATATTGCAATCCTTATCCAATCCAACGTTGTGTTAATATTGAAAAACCCAATTCAGGTGGATATCTGACATGTTTGGGCTAGTGATTAATTATCTCAATCGGTTGTTCGTAAGTTATTAAGAGCAACTAAACTCAATGTATTTCATACATTTAATCACCGTGACACCGTTTCTGGGAAAATGAAATGTATTATTCCAATTACGATCAGAGCAATCGCAATTTTGCCACGGCGTTGACCGATGTGCCTACAGTATTGATAGCGATACGGAGCAATGGAGAGTGATCAGCTTACACCTATGGAAATTAAGCAGAACAGTTGACCAAACCACTGCCTGACCACACCCTGGTCTTATACCAAATCCAGGTCAAGAATACTCTTCTCTAGTTAAGCGGTCTATGCAAATAGTCCTGTATCGTTCCGTGATGATAGATGGAATCGAGTTGATTTTAATATGTTTACATCGACTGACGTTGATCGAAGCGTATCTATAATGAATCGTGCTAAAATGAATCTAAACACTAAATTTATTTGGGCAGCATTTCGTTTGGTTCTAACAAAAGTGGCGCTATATGTCTTACAATATAGGTTGCTCTTTCGAATGAGAAAATACAAATAAGGACAATTAACAGATAACTTGACTTAAAGTATTCTCAGCTGAGTAAAAACAAGACTCCTCCTCACTCGATTTTAGATAAATAGTTTTCGGAAAATTAGCAAAATACACAATCAAAAAGTTCGGTGCACAAAATACCAACTTCAATTCCATGTTCATTGTATGGCCTTCTAATATATGCAATGCTTACTTTTCATTCACTTACACGCCACGGCCTGTTTCCTTTTACTTGCCATCATCAGGGAGAGACAGTGAGATTAGTTTCATTCAACCTTGAAACAATAGTAACGTAGATCACTGAACCTGATCTCGCTGTCTCCACCTGGTTAGAGCAAATAGCCAAGAACCGGTGGTGGTTTGTAAATGAAGATGGGAACACCACAATTTATTTGTTGTTTATAAGCGCCTTGGTTGTTTGGCCAGGAATCACTCTCTGACTCTATATTGGAAACTCGTGGTTTATTTTAGGCAACCTATTTAACCGCGGCTTCAAAATATGCATCTGCATTCTTTTCTATTTTTGTATTGCATCCTAACCCTATTATCGTGAGAAACATATTTGTTGCAGAAATCATATGATTTTCCAGGAATGCAAATCAATAATTATTCAGTCGATTAAGTAGTACTTGCTTATCATATACTGATACCGCACAATTGGTATTTGGCTTTTCCCAATCAGCATGTGGGGACATGAAGACTAGTTTTGGCGACTCTTTAACTTTCGGAAGAAAAATATACAAATAAAATGAAACCGATAAAAACTTTATTCGAAAATATGAAAACCTTTAGCATCAGAATAATGCTTCAAAATATGTAAGCTTTATGTATCGAAGTCGAGGGAAAATAACTGAAATAAATTTGAATCTTTTGTCCAATAAGCTGTTATTTCCACGAGAAAAACCTTGATGTAAATAAAATAAAAAATGTTTGACAAAGAAAAGTTATTTTCGGGCCCAATATGACGTGTGGTAATCGAATCTACAATGATTTTTCGATTGAGATTTAGGTGATATGTGGTCGTAATCCTTGGGTCTTTTAAATATATTAAAATATTATTGCAATGACGAAAAGTGCTATTTCAATTTTCGAAAGTCTTCATTTCATGAACACTCAACTAGAGCATCATAAATACAGGTCAGGTGAAACCAATTTTTTTTCGCCACACATATACACCCAAAACGATGAACTTTCAACAGTGCGGTTGGATTTTTTCGAGCTCTGATACTTTTGGATATAACTTTCATATTTTTGTATCCGATAAGTATGATTTATGGATATCTATCTCTCAAAGTTGGGTACGACGGATTCTCTCATATGAGAATTATCCATCTACGACGTGTCGTTCTTTGTGTGCAGCAATTGCGAATTGTATGTTTTTCATTTGTTCATTGATTTAACTTCTGTGTTTCTGCTGTTAAGTTAACCCATCATGTTAACCCATAACGGGAACTATTCAAAGGAATACACATGGTGCAATCAATTTCACACCAAAATTCTCAAACGGCGACTGACAACTCGCGGATAAATTTAGTGACAATATATATATATATATATATATATATTATATATATATATATTATATATATATATATTATATATATATATATATACTTAGACCTGGTCACTTCACGCTAACCATACACAATAACACAACAACCAACCCCGTCCGTATCAATTTTCTTGCCGCTTTGGCTGTACTTTTAGTTGACCCGAAATATTCTACAGTAGGATAATTATACGCATGCGCGTGGCATACTTGCGCATCTTGTTTACCATTCTTCCACTAATTCAAACACATGCGGATCCTGATCTTACTGTCCCTACTTGACGACTACAAATAGCACGAAACCGATCGTCGGGTGTGTGTGATCGAAATACATGCAAATGAGCTTTTTTCATGGTCATGGATTCAAAACCAATTTACATGAGTGTGAACTCATATTATTGAACAGGTTTGTCGTGCCGACCTTATCCAACAGCGGCATATAAGCTCATTTTGTTTACCATTCTTCCACTGTTTCAAGCGCATGCGGATTCTGATCCTACTGTCCCTACCGCATGAGTGCAAACAGCACGAAACCGGTTGTGTTGTGTGTGTGACAGAAATGCATGTAAATGAGCTTTTTTGAAATAATCTACTGTTCGCGAACCATGTGTCTTCTGTGAGAATGTAGTTGCTGGTAAGGTCACAAATTTTGAGTGTAATCTGTACCAACTTGCAGGAATCCAGTGAGACACTTTTCGCGAATAAACACAGACACGATGTACAACAATGGTCCGGCCACTGTAGGATGACGGGTTCGGAAACCATCAGACCTTCAGCAGATAAACGCTTGGTTCGTCACTCAAGCTCCCCGCATTTTGGTTAACCACGTCTACTAAAAATAACACCAAACATTGGGAAGGATATGGAAACTGTTCTTCTAAATTCTTACTTGCTACGTGAATTTCCCGAGTGCAATAATCGAATCTACGCCGATATATCCTGGTGGGAAAGAAAAGGACGTCCCGATGTTCGTAAGAAGATCAACGAGCGAAGTTTAATCATTCTACGAGTTCCAGAGGCTATCAATACGATAGAGTATGTCAAACTACAAAAACACGACTACAAACAGCAACTTTACAAAACATAAACGATAGTGGTATGTGAGTGTGTCGTACCTTCAGCATACCCCGGTCATCCAAATACAAAGGTGACGGACTAAATCCTTTGAAACTTACGTTCATAACAAATACTATGGCAGACTTCGTCAGATATACTTTGGGACTGCACAGGAAAAATATTCCGTGACGTCAGAATAAACATATTAAAGGCAGCCTCAGAAACACAAGCTGAAGCATTGCCTTGTAAAGATACTGAAAACTCAAACTCAGAAGATGGGTCAGATAACCACAAAGGTCCGACTCTCCGGGGGCCTGACCAATAGACACCATCCATACATCCGCGTAACATACCAAAATTGTGTATACACTAATGCGCTGTGTTTGTGGATCAAACTACTTTGTTAGCCCCAGTTTACAAAAATCCCTTAGTGCTTCCTTCTTACACACACACCTGGAAATATTTACCCAAACATATGTTTTTGATCAAAATTTCCTCTCTCCATGTCACAATGAAAATTACTTTAGCTCCTTTGATGCACATGGATGCAAACAATAAAGTACTATTTGTTTAACTATTCTACTTATATCCTATTCTATTTTACAGCTATTTGTTTTTTTAACCATAAATCTTGAATCTGGAATATATCAATCAATATACCAATAAAAATATTATATCAGCCAATATGAACACCCACAGAACGGTTTACTCTTCCTCGTGTGGGCTAATACTCTTCCTAGTGTAAGCGAACGATATACCCAAAATCGTACGCAGCAAAATCATTTTATTTGCGGATGATATCAAAATCTGGAATAGCATACACACTATAGAAGATTGCCAAATTCTCCAAAAAGATCTCGGAGCACTTCATAATTGGTCCTTGTGGAACAGACTGTCATTCAACATCTAAAAACGTAAAATTTGAAACGTGGGTAAATCATTCGAATTCACATACTCTCTGGGATCTCAGCAACTTTCATGGGTTACTGAAGAGAAAGACATGGGTGTGTGGATTAGCAGTAACTTGAAGTCTTCATGGCAGTGTTCTGTTGTATAAAAAAGTCCTGCCAAAGCCTAAGATTGCTCAGAAGGATCTTTGGTCATTTCTCAAAGCAGATCCTCCCACGAATAATTAACACCTATATCAGATCATAAGTGGAGTATGCTTTTCAAGAATGGTCCCCATGGTTATAATAGGACATGACCTTGCTGCAACGGGTATACCACCGCGCTACAAAACTGATGATTGGGCTATACAACAGGCCATACGAGGAGCGGATTGCAACTCTAAACCTTTTTGACTTTTCTTACCGTCTTCTCAGTTGTGACGTGATCCTGCTGTTCAACATTCTGCATACAGTGGATCACCCACTTGAACACCTGTTTCATCGACAAAAAGCACGTGGTAGCAGATCGCAGGGGTACAAGTTGATTATTCCACACTCCAGATCAAATTGTCGAAGGTTTTTCTTTGGTGTCAGAGTTTGTTTCATATGGAACTCCCTACCCCCACATATCATTTGCGCAACAAGCCTGAACATGTACAAGGCTTAACTTGACAAGTATATGTTGACCAAATCCAACCTTGCACCTGAATACACGTGTTGACTTTCCATATTGATAAAACATTGGTGTTGTTTCTATGCATTCCCTATATTTTTAATCTGTGGTTACTGTAAAGTATTTGCTTTTTGGACCATTACAACTTTGAATTACTTTGAATCACGTGACATTGAATTTTCTTTTGTCTAATATCGAACAGATTGATTTTTGAACTCTTCAAATTATGTAGTGTGGAGCTTTGATTCAAAATACAGAAAAGTATAACTGTCACTCTAATCAAGTGCTTTAACATTGACTTGTCATTATTCGATTACGTTTCTTAGTGTTGCGCATCTCATCCTGGCTGATCCTTGGGGATTCGAGGAGCGTATAACTAGAGGAGATAACGAAAATTCCCACGTATCACGGAGTGTCGTGCTGCGCAGGTTTCTCGGAATATATTTCAAATTGTTCAATCCACTCGGAGCTTTGCGTGGTGTCGGCCCAGCAGGGCGTCATATGTTTCATCGTGTGAGGTCTGACCTCAGCGCGACATTCGATCAACGTCAGCTGGCTTCTGAGCGGGTAAGCAATGTTCTATTTATATCCATTAAGCTTTTCCAACATAATGGCTCTTTAACTAAAGTAAAATGTTGTGTTAACTCATGCAAATATGAAAGAATAAGCATTTGAGTGAAATTCTATGTCTTCTGGCAAAACATTACTTGCATTGTAGACTATGTAACTAAATTTTCGTGGAGTTTAGTTTCTTTATGTTTGTTTTCGAATAAATATTCGAAACACGCGAGCGCAACCTTGAACGCCAAAATTAATACGATGACCTTGAGAGTGGGCATTTCATTTTGACACAAATTTAAAAATTGGATGTACTTGCCAATCTTCTTCCTATTTCTTATAAACTTGCTTGATATGAGAATGGCAAATCTAAGTTTGGCACCTTTCACCAATTGTTTTCAAAATTAGTCTTGCAATTGCCACCATGGCGTCTGAATCAATTGAAACTCCATTCAATGGAATGATGTTGGTTGAACAACATGCTTGTAACGTGTACATATCATTATTTTTGATAAAAATCGATACTTTTTTCTTTATCATATGACGAAACGTCTATATGCTCAAGCCTCTGTATTTATAGTACCCAAAAACTGAATCGTCCGTTGGGAAAAAGGAAAAAGTGGAATTCTTTTCCGATAGCCCTCCACAATCAACAGTACCCCAAACGTCTGATGAAGATTCCGTTAAACTCCAGACGACCGAAGAATCAAGATCTGATTGTCTGGACAACTTGGATGGCTCGAATGTATTGAATTATATATATTATATTAACCTTCAAAATCCAAGGTTAGTAATCGTTCGTCTAACAACGTGTGCGATTCACGACTTCACCTAGATGCGTCATTCGAATTATTTGGCATGAAAATCGCATTTAGAATCATGAGATCCTTATTGATCACGCGATCCACGTTTTGTGTTTTATAATCGAACTGCCGAATGGGTTGATCAGTTTAAAGCTTAAAGTCCATTTTTCTAAAAGTTACACCAAAAATGGTGAAAACGAAAAAAATATAACCAGCTAGTTAATTTCCAACAATTTTCAGAAGATAAATAAGGAGACGGTAACTGATAATGATAAACACCATAGTCCAAGGAATGGAAACCAGTGATCAGCATTTTTCACAAACGTTATGTGAATCTTAATTGCGGTACATATTAACGTTTTATTAAAGCTGACCGACTGAGCATGTTAACTCTACTGGACAAAGTTGCCTATTCTAACTAGAACATGTATAAATTAAATGAAACGCAGTCGTCTTCAAAGAGATCTGCTTAACGATATGGTGAATTAGGGAAGCCGAACCTCGTGTAGGCAGCACTTTCGTTAGAAATACTTTTTCAAAAGTGATGTGAAAGCTCTATAAATTGAACTTTTGCACTGTAAGGATTAGATCCAAATGATCGAGGCTATGGAGAATAGAAATCATGAAGTATACCATCGGGCAGGCCTACAAAAGAGATGAACATGAGATGACATTGACCGTACGAGTCGTAAAAAATTTGCTATTGACCAATCACTTCAAGGACATCATGAGTAGCGTCATTTCGAGCTGGTTAAGAGCAGATATTGATCTTGGCTGCTGAATCTAGGTCATACCGATAGTGTGCAAATGACTTAATCAACTGAGTACTGCCTGTCGCTGTAGAGAGTTTTTCCACTGAATGGTCTGCTTGGTCATTTGGAAGGTTGCAAAGCGTGAAATCTTCATTTCTTTATGATGTGCATTCATGTTCTAGGTCCACCGAAATTAACAACTTTTCGTCCCAGTACTGCGTCATTTTTAGTTATATCATAACAATCGTTATTTGATAGGGTGAGTCAAGAATCAGTGAAAGGTTTGTCGGAAATTTTGCTTATTGATCGCACTTCCAACACACTGCGAAGGTACTGCTTGTTTGTTTTTAGCCAGATTCAAAGGAAATTAGTTGGTGTTCGTCGGTGAAAAGATTCGGTTGAATATTTTAATGATTTATCAGATTTAAAATTAGGAAATGATTTCGTATTCCCGAAAATGGACCTTCAAATGAATATATATTATGTTCGAGCAAGTTTTGAGTTGGAACTCAGTAAGACTCATATTTCACATTTTATATTTATTTTAATTTATCTACTCTATTTATGAAGATATATCTTGAGTTTAAGCAATTCTCTTTTTTCTTCCGCAGTGGTGAGGTGGGTTTCAAGAGGCTGTGTGGAAAGATTCCGTTCGCTCGTAATCCACTGCTCCAGCGAATTGATCAGTTGGACAAGTCTATTCCGATGACATTTCTGATAGGCGCAAAGTCCTGGATCAAATCTACCACCGGCACCAGAACCCGAGACAAGCGACCCGAATCCTACGTGGCGATCAAAGTAAGTGCTGCAATGAAAGTAATGATAAATTATACACTAAGTTATATTAGAATTGCATTATCAATCAGAATGCAACGGCCCAACTTTGGATGACAGGTTTACACACCGGATCTAAGTCTACCGATCAAATGAATGGAAATTACCAGTTTCAAGCGTGCCCACCTCCTGCACTTACACATTATAACCGGTTGTTTGCCGTCATACGGTAGGGACCGTGAGCTCATTTTTAGTGAGTTTTGAAATAAAAATATGGCACTATTGAATACGCAACGCAACTATCAAGAATAGAATCGTTTCTGACTACTTAGATATCGGATAACAAGCTAGCATGCGAAGACTTTGCTTGTGTGGCTATATGTCACGAAAATAATGGTTTCCCTAATATTTAATAGGACCAGACATTCACTAATGCAAAAGAACATGATTTTGGAGTCGTGCATTAAAAAGTCTGGTTGATGAAAATGCGTTATCACGAATACCGTTATTTTCCTCTTCTCTTCTTTATATTTGTGATCCTACCGTCTTTTTTGATGTTGTAAATACTTCGAATTTTGAACCATCAATTTTGGAATCCTCAAGTATTTGTGTCGCTGTGAAAATGGCCACATTCTGAGTTAGTTCAGATAAATGAAAGAGTTTACGGAAAAAAGTTGTAGTTGTTTCCGCGTATCTGTTTGAATGAGGTTTGAGCCGTGAAAAGAAACAAAAGCTGCTTAGATTCGAGAGATTTATCCGATTCATTTCAACTCAATTCAATCTCAATGCTCTAGAAACCTTTACAGAAAACCACAGAATAATTTGAATACTACGAATAACATAACAAACAAAAAACGAGATCTGGTTGCTTGCTGAGCAGCCTGCAGACGACGCCTTACACAATGCCTCCAATGTGAGCAGTCAAGAGCAAGTTCTTCCTAACTCACGGGCTCAACAATAACCACGTTAGCCCTGCCCCCGTGTTGCACACACCCATCGACTGTGTCTCGATTCATCCCAGGGGTTAAAGTGTCACGCTAATCGCGTTTCGCCACGAGCTCCACCGCAGGGCTCATTTGACCGGCATTGACGAATTGCATATCGTTTGATTGCGGCTGACGTTTTCCGTGTTTTCATACTTTCGAAGACTTTGTCGCTCAAACCGTTCCAATACAACTAATCCAAAACCCGATATATTAAAAATTTCGCAATTATGATCGTCGATCTTTTTGGCGCTTCTTGCTCTTGGCTAGTGCCAATGGGTGGAAATCTGCATATGATTCGAAAGCTTGTAATTTGCGCTCATTGCTATTACACTCCGCACTCAACATTATTGTTTATCTGGTTATCGCGAGTGTCAGTTCTGAATACAAAGTTGGAATAATCGAATTCACTGCACTTTGATCTGTCAATTACTTGACCCTTTTGGTCGTAGGTTTTCCGCGCGTCCAGAGCTTTCATGTATGAGTCGTTGGTATCATCGCTGTATATTATTGAAGATGACCACATAAGGTTTCTTTATTTTAACAACCTATCAATATGCATGATTTTTTATCCGAAACCACTATAGTTTCCGAACAAGAACTAGTTTTATAGATGTTCGTTATTGATTGATGTAATACTGAGCATAAAATATTGGCGGATGTTTCTTTCCAGTTATTCGAGGACGCCGGTCACCATGTTTACGCGGACGACACGGATGCTTTCAATGAGTACGTCAATCAAATCGCGTCTTTCGTAGACGCCGGAATTTACCCACAGACTCTGGAGGAGTCGATCCAGGTTCCCGGCGAACAGCGTTCATGCCTTCTTGAAAATAAATTCGCACATGCTTCATGAGCCATTTGCCGTTCATCCCATTATTTTGCCAATAATGCAGCAAATATGTGTCAAACGCTTTCACATAAGCAGTTTTGTTCGTTTTGTGACACGACCCTCTCGATTGACTAAGGTGATTCGGCAGAATAGTAGTTCACAGTTAAGTCACTCTAAGATAGGTTAATTACTCAGAATCGCAGTTGTCCAAATACGGAACCACAGAGTAATCTCCGATTGAGCGCACGAAACGCTCAAAAACGACCACCGAATTACTAAAGTATCGTTTTGTTAAATTTCCGCGAACACACACTACATGTTGTTTCTGACTGCTTTGACTTGCTGCTCTGTATTTGATCACAATGGTTCATTCCAAGAATCTCGAATGCTTAGTTTACCTCATTCGGATGATCTCGATTATAAATGCACACAAGAAGCGCATGACTGCGTCATACTTCACAGCGTTTCAACTAACCTAGCAGTCCAATTTGAAAGGAACAATCACTCTTGCAGCATATCGGAAATACTCGACAGATTGGCGGAACTTGTATGCTGACGGCAGCAACCGAAAACGGTATCTGCTCTACCTCAGCTTTCAGATTACATTACAGTTGTGTTCTGTCGGACTCAAGGCTGGGCCAATAGTTGCACATCACAGTTATAACAATTCCACACAATGCCTTCAAAGTGAGCGGTAAAAAGCAAGTTCATGCAAAATAGAAAGTGAATGACAAAAGCTTTCAATTCGTTATCACAATGCAGCCAGTCCCAGTTTTGACTTCCTGATTTCAAATCACCATTAAGTAGAATCCTATTTTAATGACTAGAATCCAATCATTTGTTTACCACTTTTATAAGGATTTACGGTTCGCCCCACTGTCTTCGCCTCATAATTCGCAAATAGTTCATTAGCGGTCTGGCGTGTTTGTACGGGTTCTGTGAACAGAATAATCCAGTAAATCGCTATTAATTTAAAAGCGTTGTGTTACCAGATGCATCGTTCAACTAGATAACGCTGGAATATCAATTCGTTGATAAACTTGAAGCCCATGGAAGCTACGCGCTTCAAAGCAAAGTCTAAAAATTAATCGAACTCGAATCCAGGCAGCTCCTAAGCAGGGAATTAAAGCATACTTAAAATTTTCCGTCTAAGTTCCATATCGAATTGTTCTTGTCATATGAAATCAAGTTAAGAATTGGAGTCGCCCGTAAGGTCAGTTTACTATTAATCCAACAACGAAATTCTTGATCATTTAATGCGCGAATCGATAAACTACGTGACCCAGTGCATCGGAACTGAGAAGAAAGTTGCATATTTATATGAAGTGAAGAACATAATACGTGTCCGACCTTGTTTCAAACAACCAGCATATAAAAGTGAAATTTGCAAAGTGTGGGTTATGGCCGGTTTTAATGTCTTGTTCATCAGACAGGAGGTGTCATAATTAAATGGTTTCAGTTTGGATATGTATAAGAGATGCAGAGATATGAAATCTCTCGGCATCGACCCGTCGAGTTGGAAAGAACTTGCTCTTGACCGTTTACATTGGAGGCATTGTGTAAAGCGTCGTCCGCAAGCTGAGGAGGAGCAGATACAGCTCTTAGCTGCACAACACAGATCACGCCGCCGGCGTGCAACTGACGCCCGAAAACCGAGCTCTGACTATCGTTGCAAGCGCTGCGGGAGAGATTGTTCCTCCCGAATCGGACTGTTTAGTCATTCCAAAAGCTGTAGAAGATGAAAATTCATGCGATTGTGATGTACATCCATGGTTGACATCGACCACGGACAATCAACAATGCAGAGGCCAATACAGCAAGTGCGTTTATTAAGCGTGTTGAGCAGGCGAGATCGAATTAGCGTATGTGTATGTATGTGAGGGAACTGCATGTAATTATATTTTTGTGTTCAGGCCCATAGGTTTACCCCCGTCCACATGTTCGCTTGCACGTGTGATTGACCAGATTGGTCACGCCAGCCTTACACAACAGTAACTTCAAAGTTCAAAATTAGATTACTATTTCTCTACTGGTTCAAGGCATGCGGATTATGATCACACTATTCCTAGCTGATGAGTGCAAATAACAGGAAACCGCTCGTGTTGTGTGCGTCTAATGGAAATGCATCCATCTGTTAACAACAAAACACAATAGCACAGATCCTTAAATGTTTTGGTGTGCACACACGGTCAAGGTCAAATGACTAATTTGAATTCAAGCGTAAACTGTGAATACACATTGGGTCATGAAAAGAAAGTTTGCAATGAATCAGTTAGACCAGATTTTTGGTAACGTTTCGCTTCTGACAGAAGATTTGTCAGACCAAAGGCGCCTGCATTCAGGTTTAAATGGCATTTTCTTGACCAACCATAAGTTACCTAAGATAGACAGGCGTGATCAAAGCATTTTTGCTGCGGTGACACTTTTGGTCATATCTTCGCTGAATCTTCTCGGATTTATACCTTTACAAGAATTTGGTGTTACTTCTGACTATAGCTATGAGAATTCATACGTTTTGATCTTGTCAACAGATCGACAGCGAAGTTACATTTTCGATTGATTTGATCAAAGTTTGATCACGCGCGCAAACGTTTTCCAACGGCTAACTATCATATGGTTTTGCTATCATTGCAAAGATCGCAGCAAGCTACGCATTTTGATACGTGATTCAGTGCTCTTACTCGTGGGATTAGCGAGTTATCGTGGATTAATTGCTAAATGACGAAATCACGAGTTCAAACGCAGTTATATCGACCAGTCGAACAAACGCTCATCTATCAACCGGCCGGCCCAATTCAGGCTAATAAAATGCATAACCGCGTCACGCGATCCAACTTGAAGGCAAAAAATCGATCGATCAAGCTTTGACTGCCAGGATTGTTGCACCGATACCGACATGGAAGAAAGTTGAACTCATGCGCCAAGTTCCTAAACCCCGTAAGCAGTGATAGTGCTTCTGTTAAATGTACTTTTTGCGATTTGCACCTGCACGTGACCTGTGATGAGACTTTTAACGATGAGTGTGTAAGGCTTGTGAACGATAATAACAATCCATCATACGAACCCTATGCAACAGTGGCATTCCACTTTTTCAAGGGTCAGTGAACCTAATCTTACTGTCTCCACCTGATGACGGTAAACAGCCAGAAACCGGTAGTGCAGTGTAATTTCGGGAGACGTGAGCAATACATTATATTGGTCATCCATAAGCGCCTTGAGCGCTTGACCACGAATCACTATGTGATACTGCGTTTGAACATCGTAATTCGTTGTACGAACCCTA
>JACCGJ010001184.1:35740-47560 GCA_013407085.1 Atriophallophorus winterbourni
AGTCGACTGAGACGTTATTCTGGATAACCCACCAGAATGACTTCGCTAAATGGTTGAATCTGTGCACTCGGTTGAATCTAAAAGCGATACACTTGGTTTTGTTGATTCGCTTGATTTGTCCCCCGAAAGCACTATACCAAGAAAAGCCGCGGTTGCTCAAAGTAGTAGTGCAAAATGAGAAGGATTTAGAATATATACTTCTATCGACATACTTGTTACCAGACGGAAAATACATATCGTGAGTTGTTAATGTGTCCTGGTCACAACGAGTAAAATCGCCGACGGAAGGGAACCAAAACAAAACAAATGATCGCAGTAAGCGCACCCTTATTCTCTTAAAGGGATCAGAAGATGCCATTGGTTCAGATACAAAGTTTAAATACAACCACGACATACAACAGTGGATATTTATTAGTAATGATATCCTAACCAGCAATGCAGCGGTTATCGATACTTTCTGAATCCCAATGTCACCTTATTACGAAGGTAATGGTCCACGACCCCTTAAACTGACCCTTTTGACCACATCTATGGTTGACACCGTGCTTAAAAATTGGAACCAGTATCGATATAAAGTTCCACAAGAGAGTAAAATTATCAGTAAACACATGAAAATCGACTCTATCGTGGAAGTTGCCGAGCCTGTTGGTGCTGATCACAGCGATGCCGGGAATCCTGATCCAAAAAACGGATGTCGACCGACTCTATCGGAATCGAAAATACGCCCATTAACATGTGCCCCACCATCTTTGACATGTACTCAACTTATCTGCTAAATAATCATTATTCAACACTTTTATTTAGAGCAAACATCAAATGTTATTTACACAATCGCACAATGATTGATAAATAAGTTACGCGAGCTAACCGAGTATCGTTAAAAATATTCACTTCTGATAGCGGATTTTCTTACGCCTCTGACATTCGAGACGTCGTCATGAAATCCAGGAAGCATAGACCGGACGTTCCTCGTTCGAAGTTTAAGAAATGACATTTGTTTTTGTAGATTGTTTCGCTGGTGCGAAAAAAACATATCCCTCGATCGATGTCGACTATAGATGTACATCACGATTGCGGGAATTTTCATGTTCTACAGCTCTTTGAATGACTAAACAGTTTAATTCGGGAGGAACAATCTCTCACGCAGCGCTTGCAACGGTAGTCAGAACTCTGTTGTAGGACGTCAGTTACACGCCGGCGGCGTGATCTGCGTTCAGCAGCCAAGAGCTGTATCTGCTCCTCCCCAGCTTGCAGATGAGTCTTTACGCAATGTATTCAAAGTGAGCTGTCAAGAGCAAATTCTTCCCAACTCGCAAGGTCAATGCCAAGAGCTTTCATGTCGCTTTTGCAAACATCTTTGTACTGCAAGTGCGGTATGCCCAATGGTCGACTTCCTAATTACAACTCACCATAGCGTAGATCTTTCGGAATACGACCATTTTTCATGCTATAGACTTGACCAAGCCACCGCAGACGCCGCTGACGTAATAGGATGAACACGCTCTGTAAACCAGCTTTTGAAATCACTTCAGCATTAGTTACTCTGTCCATCCACGATATGTTCAAGAAACGTCGGATGCTTCGTAGATGGAAAGCATTCAGTTTTCGTTCGAATCTTGCGTGGGTGGTCCAGGTTTCACTGCCGTACAGTAAAGCATTCAGTACGCACGCGCTGTATACCATCATCTTTGTCTTTACAGTCAGCTTGCGGTTACCCCAAACACGAGAGTTCAATCCGGACAAAATGACAGCTGCTCTGCCAATTCGCCTATAAATCTCCGTGTTTAGCGAGAGGTTATCCGCAATGGTTGAACCAAGATATGTGAAATGATGTACTGGTTCGAGCTGACAGTTTCCGTCAGTGATGATTGGAGGCGAAACAGTCCCTTGACCAAGGAATTTGGTCTTGCTCATGCTGATTGTTAGTCCAAAGTCTTTGCATGCCGACGAAATCAGTCTATTATTGACTTGAGGTTTTCTTGGGAGTGCGCAATAAATGATGCATCGTCGACAAACTACATGTCACGGATTAGCACATGACGTGCCTTGGTTTGTGCTCTCAACCGGTTCAGGTTGAAAAGCTTGCCATCACTTCGCGTGCGTAGGTAAATGCCTTCTGTCCTCGTACTGAGAGCGTGCTTCAGAAGCAGAGCTAAAAAAACGATGAACAGCGTGGGAGCAAGTAAACACCCTTGTTTGACGCCTCGGCGAATTTTAAACGCTTCTGAACTGAAACCGTTAAAATGGAATGATCCCTTCAATGGTCGCCAACCGCAAGACATTTTCAAGTGCATGCGGTAAAACCGTACTGTCCCTGGAGTAGAAAGAGGAGAAGTGCTCTTTCCAACTGTTGAGTTTTGTCGACAATCGGGTTACCGGATACAGACTTAAGGAGGCAATTTTAAGTTTCTTTGTACTAATGGCTCACTTGATCCCATCATACATACCGTGAAAATTTCCAGTATCCGCAGCTTTTTGGATATTAATGCTAATTTCAGTCCAATAGTCATTTGCAAATCGCATTGGAGTCTCTCTCTCTCTCTCTCTCTCTATATATATATATATATATATATATATCGACCTATTTTGTAATTAAAAAATGTCATGTATTGTCTCCGTATGCTGGAAAAATATTCGTTAGGATAAATATCGTGTTAAATAAACGGGATGTAGGGTGGACTCACTACGTATAAATATATCAAATTTGTTCCTGAAAATAGTTTAACTAGACGACTGTACAACATCAGAACCTTCTAGCATGGAACGTTGCCCACCATCATGAAAGCCTACTTAATTCCAACCATCGAGCATGCATCACAAGCTTGGACTCCGTGGTTAAAAAGGATATGCTATTGCTTGATAAAATATACCATCGTGCAAGCAAACTCGTAAGTGGTTTCCGGAAACTAACGTACGAGGAACGATTGCAAAAACAGAGACTCCCCACTTCTGGTCAAAGAAGCCTTCGAAGCGATGTGATACTAACATACAAAATATTAAATAATCACATCATCCTTTAAAACATTTATCCGAATACCGTGAGTCACGACACGCAGCCACTCAGCGATACTACAAATCCCGCACTCCCGTATCAGCTGTCGCCGATATTTTTATTGTGTACGCGTGGGTTTCCTTTGGAACGCCCTCCGCGAAAATCTTGTCATCGCTCCCAGCGTAGAAACGTTCATTCGAAATTTGGATGCTTATTTGTTACATAACGATTTATAGAGACCTGCGTATTGACTCATGGCAAGTATTTAACTGGACTATAATTGACATTACATGTTTATTTTATACCTATATCCTGAACGAATATTTACTATGATGCGGTAATTGTGAAGCTATGTGATTTTTGTGACCATAAATTCTTGAATCTCGAATCTTTAATCTAACGGTAGGGAGTTACATAAGAAACAAACGAGCACCGAATAGAAGAACCGACGTCCGTTCCGGCCAGCGGGTGAATACGTATGGTATGGCTTGACCGGAGGCGAAATGGATGCCTCAGAGGGTACATCTTTGAAATCATTATTTTAGAAGTTAGGATTAGATCCAAGCGAACCAGTCTGTGAGGCAGTGTATCCAAATATTTTCGGATCAACTGAGGTCAAATTTGGACGTGCACTTTAGAACAAATTACGAGATACCGGGACTTGCAGGGAAACGTTTGAACCAAAAACTTTTGCTAGTAAACTGGATCGTATGTCAATCAATTAAGACGGACAAGAAAAATCGTTCAGTTGGAAAATTGTAACTCGATGTCGGGACATGTTTATCATTTTTTGAATTTGTGGTGAAATTATTGTAACAGCTGAAAATTCGTGTGTACGAATAAAGTCAAATTCTTCTTCTTCTTGTTCTTTTTCTTCTTCTATGAACCAGTCGATCCTCATATTGTAGGATGCGGAGACAGCCACCCATTGTTGTTGCTCTGTGATAAATCCTCTAGAGCAGGTTCATTAACATATTTGCCGTGGTGCACAAGCTTGCACTTAGTAATTCATCAATGGATTAATTTACGTATTTATGAGCATGGGGAATGTTTCACGGGAAAAATGTCCGAAAATACTCCGCAGCATACCTGGCATGCGGCTAGCTCGGTTGTACACTGCTTTGCAATGCATGCTATTGTTAAGACTTCCACTATTTCATAAGCCGAGGTCCTTTTCTTTTGTTTTCCATTCCAGTTGTCTCGATCTAATGTTGTAGGAGAATGGGAAAACTTTACCTATTTGCAACATTTTGCACTTTCTAAAGTTGAATGGAAGCTTGTTCCGTTCTGACCAGCTGTTCAATATATCCAAATCGCTTTGAAAGCGTGAAAAGTCCACGCTTGATGTGATTCGCATCAAAAGTTTAGCGTCATTCGCAAAGAGAACCATTTTGGCTGTGATCAGTTTCAGAAGGTCGTTGATGTAGACCGAAAAGCGAACTGGACGAAGTACCGAACCTTGTGGGACACCGCTAGTGGCTGCGAGTTCCTCAGAAAACACACCATCGATACGTATATTTGCCTTGGGATCAATAAGTAGTCTTGGCGCCGTTTAATGGCTATGTTCGACAGACGACGCACACATAACAGGCACCTGGAAGTTCAGGATTATTAATAAAGACAACTGCCTCTTTAGTCAAAACTTTATCGCAATTGGTGTGTATCAGAGTAGAGCACATATAACAAATGATTACTCTCGATTTCACACTTACCCCGTTTTTGCAAATGTTATGCAAATCACGCATAGTTTTCTTGGGTCCTTACATCCGATAGCAGTTGAGGTCAAGGTCGTCTGATCGTTGAATGTGGCTTTAAATAGCTTCCACGAAAAAAAACCTAGGCGCGTATCGATCGATTAACGGTTGAGAGATGAAATTTGCGAGGTTCGCGTGGAAACGCATCGCAATGTATTTGATGCAAATTATCGAATAAAACAGTCGTGGTGACCTTAGATTCGATATTACACAAATAAAAAACGGGTTGTTGAATTCAGCAGAAAATCTTCCGAATGATAGCGGTTTCGAGCTAGTCAAAACAACGACAACAAATTCTGCACGCGCACAATATTTCCACAAATATGTGGAAATAAGAACTTCAGAAATATTGATAACAGTACACTAAAAATGATTGAGTCCAATTTATTTATTTAAGTGAATGCGAATGGTGTAAGGATGATCCAGATAGAATCAGCGAGTGACGAGTAATGTTCAAAAGTATCAGAGTACAAAATTTTGCGTCCGCCAAGTGGAGTTGAATTTATCGGGATTATATTATATTGGTCGTTTATAAGCGCTCTGAGTGCTTGGCCAGGAATCATCCTGGTCAAAATATACATGTCAAGTTCGGCCTTGAACATGTTCAGCCTTGACGCGCATATGATATGTGGGGAATGGAGTTCCATATAAACCTTCGACAATTTGATCTAGAGTGTGGAATAATTAACTTGTAGCCATGAGATCTGCTGCCACGTACTTCTTGCCAATGAAACAGTCGTTCAAGTGGGTGATTTACATATACAGAATGTTAGGCAGCAATTCAATCTTCTCCTCGTATAGCCTGTTGTATAGTTAGGTCACCTTTTTTAGCGCGGTGGTATACGCGTTGCAGCAAGGCCATGTCCTTCTGTAACCATGGTGACCACGCTTGAACAGTATACTCAATTGTTGGCCTGATATAGGTGTTAAATATACGTTTGAGTACCTGCTTTGTGAAACAGCCGAGGATACTTCTGAGCAGTGCTAAGCTTTGGCAGAACCTTTTGCATACCACAGAACACTGCCGTGAAGACTATGAGTTATTGCTTATCCACACACCCAGTTCTTTCTCTTCCGTAACCCATGAACGTTGCTAAGATCCCTGAGATTATGTGAACTCGAAGGATATACCGACGTTTAACATATTTTTTGGATGTGGAATGGTAGGCATTTTTTAAGGAGCACGTATGATGCACATCGATATCGTTTTGTAAAATTTGGCAATCTTCTATGGTGCGCACGGTAGTCCAAAATTGATGGCACATCAGCGGAAGCGAATGGATTTAGACCCTAAATCTGAAGTTCATCAGTGTTACCATTATGTTGATAAACGTTTATGCACAGACATTACCTGCGACGCATGCCAATAAAGACGCATTTTATCACAACCTGACAGCCAGATTCAAGATTCAAGAATATATGGTCACAAAAAGCACGTAGCTTCGCAACTACCATATCATAGTAAATTTTCGTTCAGGAAATAGTTATAAAATAAACATGTAATGTCAAGTATAGTCAAGTTTTATAGTTACCATGAGTCAATACGCAAGTGTCGTTAAATCGTTATGCAACAAATAAGTATCCAAATTTCGAATAAACGAATGACAAGAGTTTCGGGAATAAAATTCCAAAGGAAATACACACGTACACAATAAAAATATCGGTGACAGCTGATACGGGAGTGGGGAATTTGTAGTGTCGTGGCTCACGGTATTCGAATAAATGTTTTAAGGGATGATATGGGGTATTTAATATTTTGTTTGTTAGTATCACATCGCTTCAAAGGCTTCTTTGAAGGGAAGTGGGGAGTCTCAGTTTTTGAGATCGTTCCTCGTACGTTAGTTTCCGGAGACCTATAACGAGTATGTTTGCACGATGGTATATTTTATCAAGCAATAGTATATCCTCTTTTAACCACGGAGTCCAAGCGTGTGATGCACGCTCCATGGTTGGAATTAAGTAGGCTTTCATGATGGTGGGAAACGTTCTAGGGGCGAAGGTTTTGAAAATCCGTCGCATCATACCTAGAAGCTTGGAAGCTCGCTTGTTGATAACCTCACAATGCAGTCTGTTTTTCAGGCTGCCGCAAACACAGACTCCAAGATCCCTTTCCGAATCGGTCCAGCTAAAATTCGTCTGCCCAAAGTGATATTGGTACTGGAATGGCTTACCAATTTGCAAAACCTTGCATCTTTGGAAATTGAATGGCAACTTATTCCGTATCGACCATTCATGGGGAGCATCTAGATCACGTTCCCGATATACACAGCCCGCAGTTGATTTTATACGCGTCCAAAGTTTAATGTCATCAGCAAAGAGAATCAGCTTGCATGCGAGCGTCTCTGGTAGGTCGTTGATGTAGACCAGGAGAAGTACTGGCTTGAGCACTGAACCTTGCGGTACGCCACTAAAGGCATCAATAACCTGTGATTTTACCTCGTTGATTCGAACGATCGCCTTGTGCCCACTGAGGTAACTTTCATGCCATACGAGTAGCTGTCCGCTGATGCCCATCTGCTTCAGCTTCCGTTTTAGTCAAAAGTGATCAACTCGGTCAAAATTTTAGACATATCCAGATAGCAAGCGTGGATGCTAGCTCCTTAGTCAACCGCTTGGGTCCAGTCGTTTAACACCGTCAACAAGTTTGTCAAGCATGAGCGAGATTTACGAAAACCATGCTGCGCTACAGGTAACATATTTTGTGATTCCACGTGATGAAATATATTTTCCGTCACTATGCGCTTTAGAACTTTGGATATCACTGGTAGTAGGTTGACAGGACGGTAGTTTGCCGGATCTGAACGTCTACCGCCTTTGTAGATAGGTGAAATTTCCCCTGTTTTCCACTCTGTTGGCACCACTCCTTCGATTGGAGCAATTCACAAGCAATTCACAAAAAGGTTCACACAGCTGCTGGTCACAGGATTTTACTATAGTCGGAGTGATTCCATCCGCTCCAGGGGATTTCCTAGGGTTCATTCGACACAAATGTCGTTGTATATTCGCTGTATCTATCTCGATCTCAGTCAGCTGTTGCGTCACCGTTGATGGCGGTAATTCTTCAGTCGATCGAATCGCTAACGAACTAAATAATTTAGCATAAAATTGAGCGAAAGCATCAGCTGTTTCCTTTGCTGAGACTGTTAATCCATCGTCAGTAAGAACAGGAAACACCCCTGTTTTCACGCTCGATCGAGCATTGACAATGCGATAAAGCAATTTAGGATTTCCTTCCATTTTCAAAGGTAAAAATCGATGGTAATTTTGCTTGTGTTCTTTGATGACAGTGTTTACTTTGTTGCGAATTCCGCAAAATTGTTGCCTTGACGCATCAGTCCTAGTATTTCTGTGTTGAAACCAAGCAGAATTCCTTTGCCCCATCCATTTTTCGTGCGACTGCGAAGCTTAAAGCGAAAGTCGCTTACCCTTCGTTCATCAAAAAGTCGCGAATTTTGGTATATGTTTGACTGAAGTCTTTCTGTGAGTGCGGTGCAATGTGTTTCCGTGTTGTGATAATCAAGCACTCGCCAATTTACTAACCCAAGCCCGTCACGTAAACTTACGTAGTCGATCCTTCTGAATAGTTTTGCGGACTCACATACTCGTCTAGCACTGCATACATATTCAAAACCTAACACAAGATGATCACTTCGACCGAGAGTGGCAATGTAGTCAACACCTTCAACTGCTGTTGTCTCGGAATTAAGGATAAAATCCAAAACGGGCGATAGCTCTGATCCTCTTCTGTGAGTAAAGTCGGACACATGGTTGTGCAGTGTAATCATGTCGATCAGCTTACGGAATTTATGATCAGATGTGTGTAGTGGATGATTTAATCTGTTAAAATGATGAGGAAGGTTGAAGTCCCCCATGACCAGTAATTGTGAGCTTCGCACCTTCCCGGAATATTGTAGGGCCTCTAATAACATGTCGTTTTGCTCATCCGTCGAAGACGGAGGGCGATATATTATACCAATGATGCAGTCGTCCTGTGACTCTTGTGTAAGTCTACACCAGAGGGTATCTTCTGATTCGAAGTTGGGATCGTGAATCTTCATGTACTAAAGACGTTCGTGACAGTATAGAGCCACGCCACCACCTTTTCGTGGACGATCGTTCCGTAATTGTATCATGTTTAGGATCGACAGTTTCCTTCCATTCATACAAGATTGAAACCAGGTTTCAGTCACAGCGATGAGGTCTGGTGAGTATCGTTTGCACAGCTCGGTAAGTTCAGCCAATTTATTAAACAAACTTTCGGCATTCGCATAGAGACACTTTATTGAGCGTATAACATGTAACAACGAGTCAGTAACAGTATTTATTGGTCCGACGTTGTCGAGGTCTGACTTTTGTCGTTTTCTGAAACAAGTTGAGATATTTTCGCAGGTGACTTCGTGTCAGACTCAAATTCAAATTCAAATTCAAAGATTTATGGTTTAAAAAGTTAATACTTTACAACACCACAGGATGACGGTATTAATAAAACATGAAAAAATACAATAGTATAAAAGCAATAGAGAATATCAAATGTAAGGCTCACGAATGTTATTCTTTTGCATATGTAAGTCCAATTTCACTTCACCCCAAGAACTTTTTCTAACGAGCTTCATGCTGGGTTTTCAGTTTTTAATCGATATGTCCAAGGAACATTCCTGCCAAGATGGAGCATCTTACATTTCTGAATGTTGAATGACATGTCATTAATGGCCGCCCAATTCGACACGCTGTCCAAATCCGTTTGCAGTTTCTCACAATCCTCTGCAGAATTTATTGGCGTCCAAATTTTCATATCATCCGCGAACAGGACCATTTTGGACGATATGAGGGGGGGTAAATCATTTATGTACAACAGAAAAAGGAGCGGGCCTAGCACAGACCCTTGTGGGACTCCACTGGTGGTTTTGAACGTTTGGGATAGCGCTCCGTTAACTTTAACTCGGGCGTCGCGATCTGACAGATAGTCGCACAACCATGAGAGGAGTGGATCACATATTCCTAAACGCATCAGTTTTTGAAAAAGCAAATGATGATTGACTCTGTCAAAAGCTTTCGAAATGTCTAGGTAACAGACGTGGATGCAAGAACTTTTATCCATCTCCTTTGTCCAGTCGTCTAACGTGAGGAGAAGATTTGTGAGACAAGATCGGTGTGATCGAAATCCATGCTGCGCTGGCGAAAACAAATTATGCGATTCGAAGTGTGCAACTATTCTTTCCGAAACTATACGTTCCATGAGCTTAGCAATAACAGGTAAAAGTGTGACGGGACGATAATTTGCAGCGTCAGATCGGCAACCGCCTTTGAAGATAGGTGTTATCACGCCGGACTTCCAATCTTTCGGTACAACTCCCTTAAACAACGAATAGTTAAACAGGCTGGAGAGCGGTTCACAAAGCTGACGGTGACAGAACCTGAGCACATCCGGTGTGATGCCATCCGCTCCTGGGGATTTTCTTACCTTTAGTTTGAGCAAATGACTTGCAACAATCATTGGATTTATCGAAATATCGCACAACGTTTCGATTCCCGTTTCAATTGAATACTCAGAACGTTCCACTAAAACCTTTGGTACGAACACTTTAGAATAGTAAATTGCCAGAGCATTTGCGGTTTCCAACGCTGTTTCAGTGAGTTTTTCGCCATTCTGGATGGGAAAAATACCTGGTTTGACTTTTGCTTTCGCGTTCATGATTTTGTATAATAAGTTAGTGTTGCGTTCATTTTCGACAGGAGCATCAATTGGTGCACTTCCTTATCCTCTCGAATAAGCGCAGTCACTTTGTTGCGTAACATACGGAAATGTTGCCAAGAAGTAGAAGTAGTGTTGGCTTTATGCTGCACCCACGCTGCTCGCTTCAGTGCTATCCACTTTTTTGTTCTGCTGCGGACAACAAAACGAAGTTCATCGACGCACCTTTTCTGAACGATCTGCGAGTTCTCGTCTATCTTCATTTTCAGAAAACCTACAAGTTCGTTCCATTGCGAGTCAGGGGTTATATTGTTCGTCTGAAAATGCGGAATCTGCACGAGCGATTTACTCAGGGCCAATTTATCTACCCGTCGAACCACCCCATTCGGAGTAAGCGATTGCTGAGTACTGCAAACATAGTCGAACATAAGCATTGAATGGTCGCTAAGACCCAGTTGAGCCTGGAATTCGATCGCTTCGATAGATTGTTCCTCCGACGTTAACACCAAATCCAAGACAGAGGGGCGGTCAGAACCTCTCCTCCGGGTGCATTCGTGAACATGGTTGTATAACGGGATTGAATCTAGTACCTCTCTAAATCGGTATTCTGGTGTTTGTGCGGAGTGATCGTCTCTGGACAGATTAAAATCACCTATAATAAGTGTTGTTGCTTGCTGTGTGCGAGTCAAGCGCTTAAGCACTTGGATCAACCTTTCGCTGTGCGATTCCGTGGATGAAAGGGACCGGTAGACCACACCAATAATGCAGACTTCACCAGACATCAGTGTTAAAGTGCACCAAATTGTATCCTTGAGCGTGAATTCTGTCTTGTCTATTGGATGGCACTGGAGTCTATTATGGTAATAAAAAGCAACACCACCACCGCTTCTCTCTCGATCGTTCCTTATCAAATTCATATTTGGAATTGATATCTCCGATTCAATCAATTGGGAAGAATACCATGTTTCTGTAATGGCGATATTGTCAGGTGAGTAGCGCGAACATATCTCGGTTAGCTCAGCTAATTTGTTCGGAAGGCTTTGTGCATTTGTATATAAACATCTTATAAAGTTCGTGGTGTTTAAATCATGAAAAGTTATCAGAGGGCCGACTCGGTTAGAGTCGGAACACTCAAGGTTTTTGGAGCTATCGCATGACATTTAGGTTGAACCTCATCACTAGGCGTTTGTGGGTCGGTACCATCCGTTAACTTGCTTTCGGCTATTACCTTGGGCAAGCTCAACATGACGTTTTGTGGCAGCTTTTTCCTATTAGCTTTCCATTCACGTTTGATACTATCCGTCATTTGGGTTGTGAAGAAGGTTAGCTTTAAAGGGCTAGGACCTTGCCCTTTATAGTTGGCAGACCGCGGTATCCTAAAA
>JACCGJ010001186.1:0-17051 GCA_013407085.1 Atriophallophorus winterbourni
TTCAAGTTTTGCAGCTTTTTGAGTGACTAAACAGTCCGATTGGGGAGGAACAATCTCTCCCGCAGCGCTGGCAACGATAGTCAGAACTCGGTTGTATTGCGTTAGTTGCACGTCGTCGGCGTGATCTGCGTTCAGCTGCCAAGAGCTGTATCTGCTCCTCCCCAGCATGCAGACGACGCTTTACACAGTGCCTCCAATGTGAGCGGTCGAGAGCAAGTTCTTCCCAACTCGCCGGGTAAATGCCAAGAGCTTTCATATCTCTTTTACAAACGTCTTTGTACCGCAAGTGCGGTCTGCCCAATGGTCGACTTCCTAGTTGCAACTCACCATAGAGTAGATCTTTCGGAATACGACCATTTTCCCATCTATAGACCAGACCAGCCAGCGCAGGCGGCGCTGTCGCAATAGAGTGAACATGTTCTGTGGATCAGCTTTTGAAAGCATTTCAGTATCAGTCACACTATCCACCCACGATATGTTCAAGATACGACGGATGCTTCGTAGATGGGAAGCATTCAGCTTCCGTTCTTGTCTTGCATGGGTGGTCCAGGTTTCACTGCCGTACAGTAAAGCATTTAGTACGCACGCGCTGTATACCATCATCTTTGTCTTTACAGTCAACTTGCGGTTACCCCAAACACGAGAGTTCAATCGGGACAAAATGACAGCTGTCCGCCAATCCGCTTATCAATCTCCGTGTCTAGCGAGAGGTTATTCGCAATGGTTGAACCAAGATAAGTGAAATGGCTCAAGCTGACAGTTTCCAACAGTGATGATTGGTGGCGATACAGTCCCTTGACCAAGGACTTTGGTCTTGTTCATGCTGATTGTTAGCCCAAAGTCTTTGCATGTCGACGAAAAACAATCCATTAGCAACTGGAGGTTCTCTTGGGAGTGAGCAATAAAGGCTGCATCGTCGGCAAACAGCAGGGAGAAGATCATGTCAACGGTTGATCTTCCCTTGCGGAAACCACATTGAGATTCGGAGTAAATTCATTCAGGTAAAACTTGTAGCCGGATCTGTAAGACTTTAGCAAACTATTTGCCTACAACATTGAGAAGGGAGATTCCTCTGTTATCGTTGCTGTCGCCTCTATCACTATTATCCTTAAAAAGCGTGATGATCTTTGTGTCACGCATCTCTTGTGGGACACACTCCTCCATCCAGCACTGAAAAAGCAAATAGTTAAGAGGTTGTAATATTGCTGCTCTGCCGCATTTGATGAGCTCAGGTGGAATTCCGTCGTCACCAGGGGCCTTCCCATTCGCTAAGCGGTCGATTGCCCTATTCAATGGTCGGCAACCGCTTGACATTTTCAAGTACATGCGGTAAAACCGCACTGTCCCTAGAGTCCCCATCTTTCCATCTGCTGAGCTTTGTCGACAATCGGGTTACCAGACACAGACTTAATGGGCGTCGTTTTAAGTTTGTTTGATCCTATCTTGATCCCATCATACATGCCGTGAAAATTTCCAGTATCCGCAGCTTTTAGGATACTAAGGCTAATTCCTATCCAATAGTCATTTGCATATCGTCTTGCAGTCTGTTGGACCTTATTTCTAGCTGCTCTTAGAACTCGTAAGTTTTCATCTGTTGGCATACCTTTGAACCACACTAATGCTGACCGTTTCTCATCTATCACAGCAGTCATCTCAGAAGCTTTAGTTCAGAACCAGTCGCTCGTTCGAGCTTTCTTCGGACCGAAAGTGGAAAGTGCGACTCGGCATATGCAGCTTTTTATTGATTCCCAGTTTTCTGAAGCCGATTCGAGTGGGGTTGTCTTGCTGAACTCGGCTGTGAAGGCTTTTGCAATTCGCGCATGCGAGTAACGTCTATACTAGGCTTAGCGATTTAATAATGTTTCCGAAGGCAACATGATTATGAACTCTATCAATAATGAAAAACAATCAATCTTCGAATAGTGAAAGACGTGATATTAGAAGAAACTATAGACAAAATAGCGCTAACTGAACAGCATCGACAATATCATGTATGACAAACACACGGAAGCCTTCATTTTAAAAAAATATTCGTAAAAGTAAAACAATAATCGGCGAGCAGTCGTTATCGGTATCGGTTCTTGTGAATTAAAAATAAGGGGAATTAACGATCACAAAGAAACCACCCCTTTTGATTTACAATTCCAAGGGATTGGAATATTTGGGAGAATCACGATTAATAATGTAACCTGACATTATATTGTGGTGCTCACATCCCCATCCCTTACACATCACTACTGGTTTCTGTATGTTTGCCGTCATTGGGTGGAGACAGTAAGATTCGGTTCAGTGAGCCTTGAAACAGTGGTAATGTGGTAAACAAAGTTATAATTGTATGCCACTGTTGCATAGGGTTCGTACAACGAACCACGATGTTCAAACACAGAATCACAAAGTGATTCTTCGTCAGGCACTCAAGGCGCTTATGGATGACCAAAGTAATGTGTTGCTCACTCCCCCCCCGAAATTGCACTCCACTGCCGGTTTCTGGCTGTTTACTGTCATCAGGTGGAGAAGGCAGTAAGACCAGTTTCGGTGATCCTTGAATCAGTGGTAATGTGGTAAACAATGATCGCTGTGCCAGAAATCACTTTGCGGTTCTCTATTTAAACATCGTTGTTCTTTGTACGAACCCTATTCAACAGTGGCACACAGGTATAACTTTGTTTATAACCTGACATCGTTTCGAGTATTGTGTAGTTAATATAACGCTAGGACAACAGGTCAGCTGCTTGTTGATGGAATGAAAAAAACACCGTCATTAACCAATATGCATGCTTATCCCAAACAGCATCAATGAGTACATTTTCAACGTGATCGGACATGGACGCTGGAATTTGGTTAGTGAAATGGTGTATTCAGTATGTACAGTGAGCGAAGCACACAATATGATGTGGCTGTTGGAATTGATAAGATGTTATGAATTTAGTTAGCATGGGTAACGAATGTAAGACTGGTTCGGGCGTCTTAGTTTTAAGCACCTGTTGTGAATATGCTGGCAATGTTTAGGTGACAATCAGATAAATTTCAGGTTCTATCGCTTGGATAGATTTTTTTAGAAAGAGAAACTCTATCAGAACCACAGGACAACATTTGATCAAATAACCCCCATTCATCAAGGTTAGTACGGTGTCGGACATCGGGCCAATGTAGTCCAGACAGGCGTCGAGTTGACCTGTTTGAGTGAACCCTTTATTGATCACAAAATTCATCACGTGCTTACATTTATCGATCGAGTACAGAGTAGATGGCGATTCACTGTAGCTATGTAAGTGGGGTTTCGAAGCTTCAGACTTGTAGTGAGCCATCAGCATGTTCACTGGATTACAATATGAACTAAGTTACATAAAATGGTCAATACGAGACCCATAGGCTGCGAAATCTCAAACGTACAAACTTGATTTGAACTACCGATAGAAATAATCAATATTTAAGCAAACAAATGGGTTGCTGATTTAAACGAGTTAATTCAAGTAGATTCATGTAGCCCAGAAAATGAAACGCCGAGTATGTTCGAAATGTTAAAAATCGTACCCAGACATTGTGACACATACCGAAAGTTTTGCACAATCTATCTGTCCGGTTTCATACAGTATAGTTAAATTTCAAACAAATAGCACTCGGCTAAACCGATCAATGATGTTTGTCTCCGCTACACAGCGCGCAACAACACGAACGCACGAGTGTGTTGATGGACCCGTAATCGATTCGGCCACAGGAGACCGGCGAATCACTCGAGTTTACCAGCGAAGGCTGCCTACAGTTGAGATAAACAAATGCCGAACCGCATTGCGAATTTGATTGGCTAACTTGCAGAGAGACTGACTAGTTGCCAATTGTCGTCTAGGCAAAGAACCGCACTACATTTTGTTTGAAACACACACTGTGAATGAAATGAAATCGTTAAAGATCTAAACGTTGGGAAATATGGCTTTGTTCTTCTGATAGCGTTTGTCTAGTTAGTTCCGGGATTCTGATGAGTGGGGGTGCTTGGTGGTTTGCCTTTTACCAGTAGTAAGGTAGAAGCTCTCTAACGAGATACCTCATGGAATTGCAAAAATCAATGGATTAGAATTGTTGCAACTTGAAGAGACCAAACAAATAACGGGTAGCTTGACGTAAATTGAAGACATGCTGTTGCGTATTATTATCCATTGTTAACGGTAAGCGCTTCGCTTTTACTCACATCCACAGCATTTAGACTCAACTACTTTCCTGTTTCAAATGAGACGGTGAGATTAGGTTCGGCGACCATTATACCATGGATTGATAAAAATCAAATTTTATGTTTGAAACTGCTGTTAGATAAGGCAACCAAACACGGTGTTGACTATATCAAATGATAGAAATTCGATATAGATTCAAGTCAAAATGTCCCAACCGTATAAACGATTGTTACACTTTTAGGCTAGATTCAACTTTGCAGTTTCACCAAAATATCAATATTTTTGAAATTCATCTATTGAATTTTATGGCGCGTTCATCTTTGAGGCTGCTAATGTTGCCGAAGTCACACGGATAGTTCATATACCACACAAGCACAACTGGTGTTCATCTACCCACGTGTGTTTTCCACTCTAATACGACTCAGCAAACAATTAATATTCGATTAAATGATCACCTAATGATTTTCCGAAGCAATGAAAAATTCACATGAGATTTGTACAGAATGACTTATGTTTGCGTCGGTTGAGAACGTTTATTACGTGTTAATTCAAACACAACCTGCTGACTCAAACAAAAACATGTAATCAATTGATTTTTGTTGAGTAGTTTGTTGCCTCAAAGGATTTTGTTGTGGAAAAATTATCAATACGATTAAAAGTAGTTTTACGCCTCTACCTAGCACTCAACGCCAGGTTTCCTGATGTTTGCGCAGTTGTGAATACATTGATGCAATAATTCGAATGACTTCCCAGAACTTGTGATAAAATACATCTTACTACTAACAAGTAATATTGTTGACAAAATATTTAACCAAAGACGATTGTTTTCACATTGAACGCTTGGAAAAATTATATCCAAACATATTCGAAACGATTCCTATATCTGAATTGATTTAAAAGGGTATGTAGCGATTTCAAATGTCCAAATTTCAATCGCTGGACTATATATCCGGATCGAGCGAAAATATTGGAGTACCTGGGCATCGATCCCAGTACCTCTCGCATGCTAAGCGAGCGCTCTACCATTTGAGCTAGTACCCCCGCACGTCGAGTGGTTTGTTTATGTTATTTTATTACTTTCAAAAATATCGATTGCCATTTTCAAATTTAAAAACTATATATCTCACCTTTATTTCTTCGTCCAGTTGATTCCATTCCTGCTGTTCCTCTTCCTTATTCTGCTCAAAACGATATTCGTTCGGTCTGTATTTGACTTCACGTGTATGGACCGTGCACATTGCCCCCAAGAAGCCTCTAGAATAAAGATAATGGAAAACGATGATATTGCAATTAGCAACGGAAAATATAGATTTAGGATGCTTCAGTTTCAGCTATGACCGGTAATTATGCGCATAAATGATTATCGCAACTATGAAATTGTCTATCAGGTCATTCGTAGACCTCAAACTTACACCAGAAAAAAGATGACTGAACTAAACTTGTTAAGCGATCCGTTGCCCGAGTTTAGAGATGCTGTTTATAGATACGTGAAATCACCGTGCTTCCTGCTTGTGACAAATCGCCGCGGTGATCTCTTAAATCATACCTTCGGGAGATATAACAATGCTTTTTAATCGTGCGGTCAAAATGTGTTGATCAGACTACATTAAAAGCATACTACTTTTGCGTGAAACGTACGCTGGTACGGATCCGAGGGTAAGCTCAGGGAGTGTATCAATATAAAATATCTTGGGGCTAATTTCGAGAGATTATGAAAGAATACCGTTACTGTTGTCGTCCTTCTGTCGACATTAACCGTGGATGCACCGATGAACAAGTGCATCAAGATCTCATGCCGCACAATGCTCCAAAAGATTATACACGCCGAAGTAGTATTCTCTCTCAAAGCATTTACAGTAATAAGCAGTACTTGATCGATCAGCGGCGCTTGCACGTAGTTGGTCCAATCTACATTCAGAAGCACTATTAGCTCTTCCTCAGCTCCAAGATGGGCGTCACATTGTGCCTACCAAAGTTTGACTTCCTCATTGACTTCCTAGTGTAATTGAGTCGTTATCTATTCTATAGATTTAGACCTCAGAGTCTCAGTGACGGTTCGTCAACAGCAATTTTATTGTACATGATAGCTTCCAGCTATATCAAACGTAGCTCAATTCACCCGTTACATTGTGTTGACTTCATTTCTCGTTGCATTTCTCGTTGTTCTGCCAGCTGATTCTCGGCACCCACCTGATTAGACGGTCCCATTCATAATGTCAATCAACTCAATAGAGGCCAAATCGCGTTCCATGTTCTAGCACCTCAACCGCCGCCCCCCCCCTTCTCCACGTTTCGCACCCACTAGTCGATGGACAACGTCAAGCGCTATGGAACGACATACAATTCGTCAAGGTAGACCAAGAGTGGTACAAAATCGATTGACCAATCGGGAGAGACAATTGACAAGCGGGAAATACGTGTTACATGATTTGTTTATGTGCGTAATATACGCGTTTGGCAACAAGGCTTTCTCTGGTGTTGTTGGATTCGTGGGTGAACGTAATTCGCGCAGAGGAGGTTGACCTCAGGGATGAATCGGAACAGAATGATAAAGTGGCAGTGAAACGAGGGTTGGTCACGTGGTTATTGCCCATTGAGTGTCATGAAGCTTGCGTAAACAACATAGGAATGACATGAAAAAATCTATTCCCTCTCCCTCGCTACACTAGCACATTGTATAGGTATTTCTGAAGAGTATTGACCAAATGAACGCTGAATAGGTTGAATCTAATAAGGTTAAATTGATTACTTTATGGGGAAACCAGCCGTTCATAAGCGTGTTCAATCAAGTCTATTTCATCAATGAAGCACGTCACTATATAATGAGATAAAGATGATGTTGGAAAGATTCTCAAACGTTCATGGGGTTTCGTGGTGCTCATATACCCCTGCACCAAAAATATATTGGTCTTTTGAGCAATTGACCAGGAATTACTCCGTGATTCTGTATTTGAACATCATGGTTCGTTGTACAAACCCTATTTTTATAGTGGTTTTCAAGTATATAGCATTGTTAACTGATTTTATTTGTTAACGAAAACAATGTCAAGTTTTCTTAAAATGTTAAGGTGAATACGAATAAGAGCATCAAGTGGAGTGGAGCTGAGAGTCATAATGTTAAAATAAATGTCACTAATAATTTGTAAAATACTTAGACAATAAATGATGGGATACTGTGAAGCCTGTGGTAAAACGATTTGGCGCAGCTCACTTTCAACGATCGACTCTATGAAGTTGATCAGCAAAAAGCATCTACGGTTTTGGGGTGCTTACATCTTTCGAACCCAATTCGCGGATTACAATAGTTGCAAGTTCAGAATGAACAGTCATCATTTTCGTAATAAAACAACGTGAGATACCCAGTAGAATGACATTTTCACGAAAATATTGAGCATGATTTCCAAGCAAAATCAAGGTATTATTCGTTTTAATTTAGAATAACTAGTAGTCTGAGTTCAATTAAAGTATATACACAAAAAAATACAATCATAAAACTAGTGTGTAAAACTGATGGTTAATCAGACAAAATATAAAAGCAACTTACCTGAAGCGGAACAGCGCACTCAACTGTCCCAACCTGCCACTGCATCAGCATTTGAATTTACGAAAATGTGTTAAAAAAAGGGGGCCATTCACCAAACGAAGGTGAGCAGGATCGATCGATAGACTAATCAGCTGACTGAGTCACGGATCTAATGTTGTGGAGTGGCGTGAGTTCACTCAAAATGACTAATCGTGGTGTGCCGGTGAAGCAGTTCGGATCAAACTATGAAACTGGATGCGTGATATGCTACCATTTTAGAATATCCAACAAATATTGCGAAAATACGGATTCTGAAAAAAAGCTTCCAAGAAATACATCTTACGCCACATGCTATATATTGCTGAACTGTATCCGCATCGGAATTAAGATAGAAGATTTATGGCAAATATGGAGATAGCTGTAAAATGATATAGGATATAGGCATGAAATTCGATCCATGGGCAGTAAAGTAATTCATAGTATAAAATAATGCGAAGAAAATATTGGTCGGAAATGTATGTTTAGGTAAATTGTATAGCAGAAACATGGATAAAAATCTCATTTGCATTAATTTCTATCCCACACACACCCCACGACAGTTTTCGTGCTGTTTGCACTCATCAGGTCAGGACAATAGGATCAGGATCCGCATGCGCTTGAAACAGTGGAAGAATGGAAAACAAGCGCATCATGGAACTGAGAGAAGCACAGTGTTATTCAGCAGACAATCTCTTGTCTATTCTTTGAAAATCATTTCACTCGATGATGATAATGGTAAAGAATTGGAGATAAAACAGACAGTATAAGTGTGGTGGTGCTATTTGAATAGTAATACGTGACGGGATACAGTAAGCAATTTTAAATAGGTGTGTGAGTGGGGGAACACCGTATGCACTAGGTCACCTCGAATGTGCCTGCGCCCGAAAATTCTCAAATGATAGGTTATCGTATAATCTATTGTATAACCAAGTTGCGCTTGTATGCCACTGTTGGGTAAGGCTGGTACGACCAACCTGTCCAATCACATGAGCCCCCACTCAAGTAGACTGGGTTTAAAACCATGACCATAAATATAAAACACATTTGCGTGCATCTCCTTCACACAAAACACCCCAACGCCCGGTTTCGTGCTGTTTGCCACTCATCAGTAGGTACCAGTAAGATAAGGATCGCATGCGTTGAAACAGTGGAAGATGGTAAACAAGTGCGCTTGTTGCCACTGTTTGGTAAGGTTGGTACGACCAACCTGTTCAATCACATGAGCCCCCACTCATGTAGACTGGGTTTAAAACCCATGACCATAAATATAAAACACATTTGCATGCATTTCCTTCACAACCTGATGAGTGCAAACAGCACGAAACCGGTCGTGGGGTGTTTTGTGTGAAGGAGATACATGCAAATGTGTTTTATATATATTGTATAACCGTTAAACAACATGGGAACCATTTTGGCAGTCTTGTGTTAAATCCTCTCGAGTAGCACAATATTCTTCAAGAAAAAGGTGCCCACACCTGCGCGGTATAATCCACGGACGTATGCTAAACGGCGCTCCGTTTAAAAAGTTCTCGTATGATAATTGTAATCCAATACGCCATTTAAATGAAAGTTTACGTTTTGTACCGGCAAGGTATTTTGGTTAAGAGGGACCACCAGAAATTGTTTGATTTGCGTATATTCATATTGTAGCGGGTGGGTAGAGAGACCAGAAATGGAAACTGGCGAACATCAGGTCACTTCAGACAATAACGAATACTTCGCTTTGGGATTAAAGCGAAGCGAAGTTGCGAAGCGAAGCGAATATTGTTGAATATTCGCTTCGCTTTCGCCATGGCGAAAGGCAAAAATAAACTTCGCTAAAAATTCGTTATACTTCGCTTCGCTTAAAACGAAGTGCAATTTCAAACTTCGCCGTAAACGAATATTAGCGAAGTCTTCGCTAAAAGCGAAGAGTGTTCATTTTTGTACTTTAATATTTTAACCCTTTGTCTACGGGAATTGTTTTTGATGTTGACACTTGTTGACTCGTTGATAGACAAAGGCCAGACAAGTGCACTCCGATGGTGACTGAAGGTACCGACGTAAGCTACTTAGCAACCGACTGCTTGTTTAATTGCCATAAGCTAACATTTGAGGTGGTAACTAGAGTTACGGTCAGTAGACAAAGGGTTGTACTTTTTTGAATGAGATGAATGAGTGGATGGCGTCTCCCCTGGAAAAGGAGGACATCGACGTGCTCCAGTACTGGAAGATGAAGGCCAAGAAGCTCCCTCTACTCGCCAAAGTCGCCCAGTAAGTTGTTTCAAAGTTAAAGGTCACTTATTTTCCGTTGGATTATAATTCATTCTCGTTATTCGCCATACTTCTTTATAATATTCGCTAAACTTCGCCATACTTCGATATTATTCGCTATACTTCGATATATTATTTTCTATTCTTAGATGTAGTATTGCTATACTTTGATATAGTATTGTTATACTTCGAAATAGTAGTTTAACTTTTGCACCCCTGGAACGTAATACAAAATACTCAACCTGTCTCATTTTCTTTTAGGATGGTCTACGCCATCCCGGCTACCTCGGCCTCATCAGAGAGGGTCTTCTCGGAAGCTGGACTCGTGACCAAGCCCACCCGAAGCCTTCTGAACAACGAGAGGGTCCAGGAGCTCGTCTACATTCATGACAATTACGATAAAGTGCTCCCCTACATGAAGAGGATGAAGCTCCGCATCCAGGAGTTCACCAATGGCGAAGGTACCAGCACTCAGAGTCAGCAGCAGCTCAAAGACCAGGATGACCCTGAGGCCAACCTTGAGGATGTCGAGTTTGTCGACACCCAGGAGCTCACGGCGGGGGCCTACTCCCCTCTGACTGGAGGCAGCCGGACAAGTTCCGGCACCAGGTCCAGGTCCAGAACCCCGGTCTCAGAGACCGACTCAGAGGAGGAGCCTAATTTCCTTTGAGAGAACAAGGTTTTGTATATTTCCAATTCCAAAGCTCATGAAAAACTCCTCCCTTGTCAAATAAAAGTTCTTTCATGATCAAAAAATAATTTATTTCGGAATTCGTTTTATTTCAGCGAAGAATAGCGAATTTAAACGAATATTAGCGAATTATAGCAATTTATAGCAAGGTTTTTTGTCGAAAACGAAGTTTTTGGGGGACATCGAAGTTGAGCGAATATTATTCGCTAATATTCGTTATGGCGAAGTGCGAAGCTTCGCCATTGCGAAATGCACTTCGGATATTCGCTTTGATACTATTCGCCATTGCGAAGGGCAGTTAGGGCTTTTCGAAAATTCGCTTCGCACTTCGCTTTGCTCCAAAAAAGTGACATTCGTTATTGTCTGGTCGACATAGACCGGAGGAGGCCAACAACAACAGTTTAAAGATAATTTTTTGTTTACAAAACCCGGAGTGGTTGGGAGATATCATCTCCTCTGGAGATCGTTGTGAACAAAATGTGTTTGACACTTACTTTTGGGTATTTGACAAATTTTAATAAAAATGGACAAAAACATTTTTTAAAAATCAGAATATTTGGATTTTCGATACCTTAATCCGCACTTTTCAAGGTGGTCTTCATAAAGCTAAACTCGAAAAATTCTTTCAAGGGTGGATTATTAGGATAAAAAGTTTGTGAGTTTGACTCTAAAAACTTAGTATTTGTTGTGTATTTTTTCAACTACTTTTAAAAAAAATTTCGACAATTCATTCCGATTTTCAAATCTTAATTTTTTTCTGAGCCTCCTGTTTCGATCTGGAGATCAGTATACTTTGTGTGTTTAAGCCCTTTGCAAAAAGGGAGGCTATTACACGAAAATATGGTGAAATTTCCACTGATATATTTTTTTAGAGAGTTATAGTTTTTTTATTTTTGTGTTCACATATCCCGGGTGGTTTGAAGATATCATCTCCTCTGGCGAGCGTTGTGAACAAAATGTGTTAGACCGTCAGTTCGGGTGGTTGACAAATTTTAACAAAAATGGAAAAAAATATTTGTAAAAAATCTGAATTTTTTGATTATCGATAAATTATTCCGCATTTTTAATAGTGGCCTTCATAAATCTAAACTAGAAAAATTCTACTAACGGTGAAGTATTAGGAGAAACATTTTGAGTTTAGACCCTTAAAACGTGGTATTTTTGTACTAATTTGTTTAAGATATTTATGGATTCCAATCCCAATTTCGATGATTTTCATTTTTTTTCTTCCTGGGAGTCCTGTTTCGATCTGGTGAGCAGTATGCTTTATGTTTTTAAACCCTTTGCAAAAAGGGGGGCCTAATGCTACACGAAAATATGGTGAAATTTCCAATTATATATTATATAGAAGCTTGCAGTGAGAAGAAAATTTTGCGTTCACAAAATCTGGGTTTTGTGGGAGGTAGCATCTCCCCTGGTGAGCGCGGTGAACAAAATGTGTTAGACTATTACTTCGGGTGTTTGACAAATTTTAACAAAAATGGAAAAAAATGTTTTAAAAATAACTGAACTGTTTGATTTTGATACATTATTCCTCACTTTTTAAAGTGGCCTTCTTAGAGCTAAACTCGAAAAAATTCTCTCAAGGGGGAGTATTTATTAGAAAAATTGTGAGTTTAGACCCTGAAAACGTGGTATGCTTTGTGCATTTCATACTCTAATTTGTTTTCTAATTTTAGGGATTTCAATCCCAATTTCGAGGATTTTCAATTCTTTTACTTTTTCCTGGGCCTCCTGTTTCGATCTGGTGAGCCGTATACTTTCTGTTATTAAACACTGCAAAAAAGGGGGGCCTAATCGTACACGAAAACATGGTGAAATTAACCCTACCTTAGTCCTAATCCTAACCCAGAGCCTAACCCTTACCTTAACCTTATCACTAACCCTACCCATAACCCTTACCCTAACACAAACCTTAACAAAAACTCAACACTAAGCCTAACCCTAAACATAATCCAAACCATAACCCTTGCACTATCCCTAACCAAATCCCTAACCCTAACAAGAACTTTAACCGAAACATTAACACTATGCCCTAATCCTGACCTTACCCCTTCCGCTAACCCTGAGCCTAAACCTATCCATAACACTAACTCAAACCTGACCCTCACACTAACCCTAAACAAGTTGTGATTGTATGCGAATGCTGGATAAGGCTGGTAAGAATAGCCATTTCAATCACTTGAGCCCAAGCGCATGTGGACTGGTTATAAATACAAGACGATGAAAGATAAGGCTATTGTGCTCGAATTTTCACAACAAACACCGCACCGCCGGTTTCGTGCTGTTTGCACTGATCAGGTAGGGACGGTATGATCAGGATAGGCATGCGCTTGAAACAATGGAAGAATTGTTAACAAGATTTGCTTGTATGTCATTGATATATGAGGCTAGTACGAACAAACTGTTCAACCACTTTAGCCCACACTTTAGTAGATGGTGTTTAAACACATGACCATGTACGAAAAATATAATTCACATTCACTTCCATCACAAAACACCAACACCGGATTCGTGCTGTTTGCAATCATCAGATAGTGACAGTAGAATTAAGATCCGCATGCGCTTGAAACAGTGGCAAAATGGTAATTAATGTGTGTTTGTATAACACTGATGTGGATGACCCTTGTACGACCAACCTTTTCAATCACATGAGCCAACAATCATGTACACACGTTTTAAACACAAGAACATGAAACGAAATGCTCATTTGCATTACTTTCCATCAACAACCATGGCACGACCGGTTTCGAGCTGTTTACGCTCATCATGTGGGTACAGTTGGATCAGGAAACACATGCGCTTCTAACAGTGGAAAAATGGTTAGCAAGTTGTGCTTGTATGCCATTGTTAAATAAGGCTGGTAACGACCAACATGTTCAACCGCATAAGCCCACACTTATGAAGACCGTGTTTAAACAGGACTATGTACAAAAAATCTAGTTTACATGCACTTACAACACGAACACACCCATTCACCGGTTACGTGCTGTTTGCACTCATCAGCTAAGAGCAGTAGGATCACAATCCGCATGCGCTTGAAACAGTGGAAGAAACGAAAACAAGTTGTGCTGTAAACCACTGATGTGGATAAGGCTATTACTACAGACTTGTTAAATCATATGAGCCCATAAAAAATGTAAACGATGTTTAAGCCCATGTCAAAGAACGTAAAATCTCATTTGCATGCATTTTCTCTGCAAAACCCGCACGACCGGTTTCATCGATGTTTGGATTCATTAGGTAAATACACTAGGATCATGATCCGCTTGGGATTGAAACAGGGGGAAATGGTACACACGTTGTTCTTGTATGTAACTGTTGGTACGACCAACCTGTTCAACCACATGAGCACACGTAATGTAGAACGAGCTTAAACACAGGAAAGAGTACGACAAAACTAAATTGCTTGCATTTCCATCACCCACGCACATCACACCGGTTTCGTGCTGTTTGCACTCTTCAGTTAGGGACAGTAGGATTAGGATAGGCGTGCTTCGGGAAACATGTTAAAGATGGTAAACATGTTGTGCTTGTATACCACTGAAAATGATGAGGCTGTTACTATAAAATTGTTTAATCGCTTGAGGAAACAAAAATGTAGACAGGGTTAAAATACATGACCATGAAATGAAAAGCTCATTTGCATGAATTTCCATCAAAAACAAAGCACGACCACTGTCGTGCAGTTTGCACTCATCAGGTAGTGACAGTAGGATTAGGATCCGCATGCACTTTGTATTAAGGTAAGAATGGTAAATAAGTTGTGCATGTATGCCTCTGATGGATATGGCTGGTATGACCAACATATTCAGCCGCATGAGCCCACACTCATGTAGACAGGTTTTAAACATATGACCATCAAATACGAGGCACATTAGCATGAATTTCCATCAACAAACACAGCACGGCCGGTTATGTATAGTTTGCACTCACCTGGTAGGTACAGAAGAATCAGGATCCGCATGCGCTTGAACCAGTGGAAAAATGGTTAAACAAGTTGTGCTTGTATGCCTCAGATGGATATGGCTGGTACGAACAACCTGTTCAATCGCATGAGCACACACTCATGTAGACCAAATGTAAACACATGACCATGAAACAAAAGGCTCATTTGCGTGAATTGTTTTATCATCAAACACCGCACGACCAATTTCGCGCATTTTGCACTTATCAGTTATTGACAGTAGTATAAAGATCCGCATGCGCTTGATACATTGGAAGAATGGTAAACAAGTTGTTCTTATATGCCACTGTTGTATATGTACGAACAACATGTTGAATCACATGAGCCCAAAATTATGTAGACAGGGTTTAATCACATGACCATGAAATAAAAGGCATAATAGCATGAATTTCCATTAACAAACAAAGCACGACAGGTTGCGTGTAGTTTACACTCACCAGGGAGGTACAGGAATATCAAGATCCGCATTAGCTTGAAACACTGGACAATTGGTAAACAAGTTGTGCTTTTATGCCACTGATGTATAAGGCGGTTTCGATCAACCTGTTTTATCACATGAGCCTACATTCATGGAGTTTTTATACCCATAACGATGTAAGAGAAACTACACTCACCGACAATCAGGGATTTATATGCGAATATCTTTCACACTGCTACTCACATAGTGAGAACATGGACATTATCGTTATGATATGATTATTTGACTGATTACAAGCATCCGTGACCAGAGTGCGGGTGTGACTTACGCTAATGGAAATATTGATCAGATATTCAAGCAAAATATTTGCTAGAAATTTATCGATACAGTGCAGTGGCTACAGCAACGGAAATTCAAAATCGACATCAAAATGTATAGTCAACTGTACAAACCTAGGTTCTGATTAAAACAGATTTTTTTAGAGCAAATTGCAATTGCATTGTTTTTCGCACACATTTTAGAGCCGAATAAAATATACACATATGGATCGCATGAAATTAACGGATATAACAAAAACGAGAATGACGATAGGCATCATGCTCATGAGAGTTATATGCTACGCATGAACCATTTTAAGTAACCCAGGAATTAAATCATGCCCTTTGCTGCGGTCACACGATCGAACTAGATGAGAGCGATGGAGAGAAAATATTTTCACGCAACATGACATCGTACAAATCTTATTAAAGTAGAAAGAAACCGAAAAATGATGCAAATGATTTTGTTCCTATAAGGACAATGATTTTACATCAAGGCTGTTAGCCACACGTGTGCAAGTTTTGCACAAATGCTGCACACAGCCAGTTTAATGGCTGACCACTGGTAATATAAGTACAAACACTCTATCCTAACACACAACGGAGTAAGACGCGCGAATCACATTTGTTATGTAACACTACAGTAATCGACAACTTGGATGTTCTATGTCAATAATTTTCGCAGCTCTACTCAAATACCAACCAAAAAATTTATCCGATGAATAATTTCATGCACGCGTGCACAGATTTCCTGTGCCACTTGTGCTAATGGAAAAAGTTGCCAGATATGCAAGACAATTATTTGCTATAAATATATCTGGCACGCATCAGGTATGTACAGTAGGATCAGGATCCGCATGCGTTTGAAACGGAGGAGGATTGGTAAATAGAGTGTAACTTGTCATTTAATTGTTCGTTTCAAATATTTCAGAGCAAATTAAAATACACTCATATGTAGTGTGTGATATTCGTTGGTCGCCAGGCGGATCAGGGTTAGCAGCACACAGAGTGTCATTTGAAAATTATGAACTTTTATAAGTCATACGTGATTTCGAACATGTCTGTTCATTCTGTTACTCGATCGAGGTGGGTATCAGCGATCTATTGGGAATTATTGCATTGAATGAAGCACGTATAATAAGTAAAAAATCCGGTAAATCATTGACCATAAACAAACAAACTCTCCTGCATCATATTTCGGTTCCTTTTTATAATAAAAATTGACCGATTTGTGTGTTGTATACTACGTAGAAAGTTGAGTGAAATAATGTTCACTCAAGAGCTCACATATTATCGGCAAACGTGATATTTTTTCTAAAATATTTCTTGCAGATCTGCTAAAATAGTTCGAACGCGAATATAATTGTTAAGATATCAAATTCATGCGCTTGGCACTCACCAGGTAGGAACAGTACGATCAGGATCAACATGCGCTCGAAACGGAGGAGGAATGATAAACAAGTATGTCACTGTTGTAAGCAAACTGCTCAATCACGTGTGTCCGAACACAAGTTTAATGGGACATGTGTGATGAAAATGCATATAAAAGAGTAGTTGGTCCATGGTTATGAGTTTAACCCATTAAAATATTGTTTGGACACGTGATTGAACAGGTTGGTCGTACAAGACTTATCCAGCAGTGGCCTACAAGCGCTCCTTGTTTACCATTCCTCCTTC
>JACCGJ010001186.1:18051-39030 GCA_013407085.1 Atriophallophorus winterbourni
TCAGGAGAATTGATTTATTCAGAAAGAAAATGTTGTTATCAGTGCACGTCATGATAATAAGTAACAAAAATAATAATAAATGTGATCGCATAGTTAAACATATTTACGTAAAGGTGATTTCAAATGAACATGTTTGAAACAAAAAAATACGACACGAGACGCTATTTAAACGAAAATCACATTCTTGGATTCCATGGAATTATAACAACCCAAATGCAGAATATCAATTAAATAGATTTACTGAGAAATTGTATTATTTGTCCAAAGCAGCAAAACGATCAATGTAGGCGAGCTAGAAAGAAGTGAAAAAATAACAACACTGATCGATTGACATATTTGTATTTTATGTGTGACAGAGCAGTTATTGTTTCCGAAGCTTCTTTTTAAGCGTCCCCTTAACACGCTTAAGCGGCACTGCCTTACTGTGTGACCTTTTCTTCATCGTGCTGTAGCGGGGATGAACAGAATGATTTACTGGCTCACTCTTCGTATGAGGTATTTCACCAGAATTCGTATCGGCAAGTACGATTTTTTCCATTGTTTTCGATTCATCTTTGGAGAAGTGTTGTTTTCGAGTGGGGAATTTGGACATTTGCGTTAGAGCCTGTCGAACAAGAGGTAAACTCAAATGACCAAGATAACACAAATGTATACAAAAATAAACCGGTTATCTTCAATAAATTATTGACAAAGTTTGTTTGAAAACAACAGCTCGACAAACACTATACGCAGTCGCGTCGACGTGGCGTTGATAGATGAATGCAGTCTGAATGTGAGCTTTCTGCATGCGAACTCAGGACTATGGATACACCACCTTGGCCTGAGGAGGAAGCAAAGGAATCAGCCGAGAAGCGCAAAAAGTATGTTGCAAAAAAATGGTGGAGTCGATTCGATTATCGTAGTTGTACCATAATGTCTTGTCTCCGACAAGCAACAAAGAGCGATATACAACGAATCTAGGCGAAGGGCAAGAGAAGCTTGCCGGCCTGATTGACGCAGGATTCGCACACTAATGGCAAATGTATGCAGACTCGTGCGGTTTTATAAAATGAATTTTGGGTTTAGTGTATGCTATGCTTCTAGGCCTGGCAACCTGACAGTATCTTAGCCCACGTGCAGTCTATAACTGTGCGGCACTTTGCCTGGATCAGGATTGTGCTTCCATACATACATACATACATACATACATACATACATACATGCTTCGAAAAGGTTCATTTTGGTCACTTGTCATGCTGGATGATGAAGGATAAGAATTATAAATTGGGGGAAGCAGGTAAGGCGACCATGATTTTATCGTGCGCGACGGTCGATGCCCTATGGATTTGGATTTCTTAGTGATTGTCACGGTGGTGTTAGCTGGGATGCTACCAAGTCGCCTAAGTGGTTATCGACCAAAGAGCCTTACCCACAAGTCAGTGGGTTGAGACCGTATTCGTCTGACCTATATCCATCGACTTTCGTAGTACGAGTAGTTCTGCGCGTTCCCGACAAACAACCTATTATAACTCGATGAGTCATGGGAGTACATATACCCGTGCATCACGTTAAACTCCAGTTTCTTGTGATGATGATCACACCCCCGTAAAATTACACTTCGCTATCGCACACGGAATGTTTTCACCCAACAGGTGGGACTCGCAAGATTAGGTTTAGTGTCTCTCGAAACTGTAAAAGATAAACAAGATTTAATTCAACGACTCACTTGTTTGGATTCAGCAATGACTTCTGTCACTTGATCGACCAAATCACCGACTGATCTATTTATTACATTTTCGATGCTACTGCCAGGTTCAATTAACGATGGTATTCTACCGACGGCAGAGACCAAATGGGATTCGATTTCTTGCATGTAGAAAACTACGGAGTACTGGGTCAAAAGGGTTAGAGCACAGCCGGTGCGACCTGCACGGGCAGTACGACCAACACGATGCATGTAGGTTTTCGCATCCAAAGGAACATCGTAATTAACGACCAATCCAACTTGTGGAATATCTAAGCCCCTGAAGCAAAGGCACAAGTGAGAGTGATAGAAAAATATACAATGCATATTATATCATCATCAGAATGAAGCACAAGTCGGAGGCAGATAAAGTGTCAGGCAATATGAAGCAGGAAAGCAGACAAACAAGCTCGTGAAAAAGGGAAAGCAGGCCAGCGGAATATGGAAAGCAAATGCGCTAAAAGCAGATTGATTTTGTAGTTCAACTACAAGCAATTTTGTGATTTTTTTTTGTTTTTCCACAAACAATGCAGGGTTAAACAATTAAGACACATATAAAATACTCTGAATTCTGTTTGCAGCCATATCTCGTAAGGTTTCCAGCCAACTATTAGGTGGAGCTTTAGGACCCCACACAGGCAAACGAATACGCCAAACTGAGCCTAGCGATACGGTGAGTTTCTTCATCGCAACGCACCACGTCATGGAGTGGCCACCCGGTCATTTCTCCCAGCTTCTACCAGGCTCTGCGAAAAAGACTCGGTATGGTAAGCGGTGAAGAGGCATTCATAATACATGTTCCAAACATCGCAAACGAGCAAGCTTCAACATTTCTCACAGTCCGTGGCCACGTGGTCTTAACACCAGCTTGCGGACATCTATATTTGTAACACGATGATGCCACCGAATGCGAGCAATTCTACGCAGGCAACGGGTGTGAAAAAGAGAAAGCCGACGGACATCTTCAGCTCGGATAGACCAAGTTTTCAGCCATATAGCAGTGTAGCATGCACCTCTGCGTTGTACACTCGGCGTTTAATATAAAGTGACACATCGCGTGGACGACACAGGTAGCGAAGGTTAGCAAACGCTGCACACGTTGTGAGATCTCGTCTTCGACACAACCGCCAACAGAGATACAACTGACAAGGTAAACAAAGCTATCGACGAATTCAAGATTGACATCGCACACAGTTAGGTTTGGAAGAGAGCCGCTCCAGTCCTGGGTAAATGTTTAACACTTGTTAGGCGCAAAGCATATACCATACCTTTAAGCTTCAAGTGCCAGGCGGTCCAGGGCTTGTTGCATTATATGAGGGTCATCTTCCAGATCGGTAGCTCTCTCACCAGGCATAAGTTCAACACCTGCGCCACCAGACCAGCTAAAGCTTTCCTTAAGAGATCGTCGATTGCGAAGTTAAAAAGGAACGGCGAGATAGGGTAGCCTTGTCGCACCCAACAGGACATATTGAACGAGGACGACAGTTGTCCGTACACTCGACCCTGCCCGAAGTTTGGCAATATAATGTTTTCAAGATCCAAACATAATTCTCGGACACTCCATGTCTCAGCAGACAGTTCCAAAGACTTTCGCGATCGATTGAATCGAATGCCGCTCGGATGTCAAGGAATACCACGATAGTTGGCCTACGAAATGCGTGACGTTGCTCCAGTACACAATGGAGTGTCAAGATTTGATCTATGCACACTCGACTGGCACGAAACCCAGTTTGCTCCTCACGGATTTGCACTTCCCGTTTAGTACTCAATCACTGAAGCATGATGGAGGCCAGTATTTTCAGTACTGAAATGAGACATACCCCGATGATTTTCACAGGAATCGCGCCGTCCCTTTTTAAAATTCGGGTCAATTACTGATTCTTTCCGAGGGATCGGAACGCGTTCTGCAGCCCATATGTTGGCGACAGCGCATTAAGTTTGCAAACTAGCGAAACCGCCATCTTTGAACAATGACGGAAGCAAAGCATCAGCACCTGATGCACGATGGCGCTTAAGGCTGCGGACTACACTGTAAATCTCTTATTGAGTCGGAGCCTCGAGAGAAATCGACCATGGGGTACAGTTGGTGCAGAAGGCCAGCAGAGAGCGTGAGAGAACAGGATCTGTCATGTTTACCTGTGTTTTCATAAATGCTTGCGGGCGTGATACTACCTGGTTGCCCATGTCAACTAGGGGAGTGACTTAGGGGTCCCACCCAAAGCCTTTGGCTAAAAAGCCTGAACCACAAAGCAGTGGATTGAGACTGAGTTTGTCTGACCACTATCCATCGACCTTCGTGGTATGAGTAGCTCTGCTTGCACCAAAAGACATCACCCAGTACAGCTTAATATATATATATATATATATATATATATATATATATATATATATCATCAGTTATTTGATGTATACCTCATAAGTCCGGGACATCCAACGGCATGTACAAGCTACACGTATACAGCAAACTCTATTATACATCCATTATACATCCATAAGCACATACTGCAAACATAGATCCACGCCTACAGCGACGGATAGAATAACGGAATTGGACGTACCGGCTAGCTATATCCGTAGCCACGAGAACCGATTCCTGCGAACGCCGGAATCGGTGTAGTGCACCAAGCCGCTGAGCTTGTGGCATGTCTCCATTGAGGGTAAAAATCGGTTGCCGCAGAAAGTGACGCAAAATCAAACTCAATCGGTTACTCGCCACACGCGTTCGTGTGAAGATGATAACAGAATTTGGTATAACTGATCTGAGATAAAAAGTGGAAAAAAACGATTAGCTTCACCAAAGATATGAAAAGGATAGGTAAGTCGTTTTCGCTTTGAGCAGAAAAATCACCACATTTGCTGCGTAAGTTACAAAAGTACAAACAATTTTTAAAAAATTGTATCTTTTATTTAAAGAAATTCACCGCCCATTGTATTCCAAATAATTATAAGTAGGATCGCTTTTCTCTCGCAACGATTCTATAAATGAATTAATTATACTGAATATGATGCAATCTGAAAATAGCATCCAAACACACCATTCGACGATGCCTACAAGGTAGTTGATAATAATGACTTGAGTTGATTTAAGCGTATGCATGTATGATATCAAAAGCTTGAGGCAGAAGAGACACATATATCCATGCATACATTTTTATACATGCATTCATACATACATACATACAAGTAAAGATTCATACGCATGCATTCATCAAATCGAGGCAGTAACAGAGTCCTTTGACAAAAACCTAAATTTTATTGTCGAATTAGCACATACATACATACGTATATACATAAATACATGCATACATCCATCCATACATACAAACACACATACAAACATACATATATGTGTGTACATATATACATAGATGCAAAGATTTGTATGCATGAACAAAAAAGTGCATTTGCATACGCAAGTATTCATCAAATTGAGGCAGTAACAGTGTTCTTTGACAGAAACCTGAAATTTTATCGGCACATTAGCACTAATGCGAGAATGAGATGTTAATAAAATTGCAAGTGATGGATGTGTGAGCAGAAAATTGTACAAATGTAAATTTAAGTACTGGACTTGATCATCGTCGACCGTCGCAGTTGATTGTAATTGTATGTGTTCCAGCTCAGCCACAGATTCCGCTGTGAACGCAACGCGTAATAGATGGACAAGATAAGCGTCGAGTTCACAATGGGGAACCAACTGAACATATTGCCGGAGATTGCTGAGAGTCTGGAATTTGCTGCTTCGTGTAGAAAGATAAATAGGGTCCCTCAAAGAGACACGCTGAAGTTTGTACACCTAAGAGAAGCAAAGTGAATAAAATGCGAGAACGCCCAAAACAATAAGATAATAAAAATTTTAATTAAAAATAATTCAGGATAGGACGTTATTCATGCGGGGCTTCAAATCGACCGTGAAAAAAATAATTTCTGCGCACGTCGTTTCAAAATTTTACGGAAATTGTAAACGCTATTAGCGAATCAAATGCATCATTTTTTCGCATCAAATGAAACTTATTTTCGACGCGCAATTTTGAGCAAATTATGATACCGGGAATGGTTGTGAAACTTTTGTCCCAAAATTTTGGTTGCGCCAGTTGTTAATAAACTGGATCACGTGTGTAAATTATCAATCAAGACGGATAAGAAACATCGCTGCTAAATTGATTGGCCAACCGTAGTGAGCTACATGCTGAGACACGCTGGAGTCTCACTACCATTTCTTTTGTCATATCTATATTGGCCTGGGCAACCTGACAGTATCTCAGCCCATGTGCAGTCTCTGACTGTGCGGCACTTTGCCTCGATCAGGCTTGTGCTTTCATACATACATACATACCAGCGAAACGAAATACTGAAAACACAGATCAGCTATGAAACTGGGATCTGGAACATCCGATCCATGTTACCGAAATATTAGGACGTCTCGAACATCAGATGAATAAGAAAATCATCTGTTATTAACAATGAGCTAAAAAGATAAAAGATCGACGTGGCGGATTCACAAGACGCGGTATGCTGACAACAAGCGATTACAGATTTTTGGAAATAAAAAGGCTCTGATGGGCCTCGATTGCATGGAGTTTGGTTTGCCGTGCGAAACAACCAACTAAGAGTAGCATAACCAAGCAGCCGATGGAGCAAACGGAATGGACTCTAAATATGAAGTGCACTATTAGTACTGTTATATTGATCGATGTTTATGCGCCAACGCACTCTGTTTCACATGCTGAAAAAGACGCTTTTATCACAGCTTCACAACAAAACTTAAAAACGTGCCCATAATAAGCTGGGTTTCACACGATTGTGATGTACATCCATAGTCGACATCGACCGAAGGAGGCCAACAACAACAATAAGCTGGGTGATTACAATGCCAAAGTTGTTGCAGATTACTAGTCTCGGCAAAACTGTCTCGGAAAGTTCGGAGTAATAAAACCAATGAAAATGGACAACGCCTTTTGTACACTGTTTAGTCTTTTTGTCAGTAACACTTTCTTTCAAACAAAACCACAGCATAAAGTCTCTTGGAAACATCCTCATCGAAGCATTGGCATCAGCTTGATCGAATCCTCGATAAGCGCGCTATTACGAAAAGCGTACTCCTCACAAGATCTTATCAAAGCACAGACTGCGACACTCACCATTCAATGGTTTCTGCAAAACTGAAGCTTTACTGGGCTAGATTTCATCACGCCAAATGGACTACTAATCTAAGGATAGAGGTCACTCGTATGTGCGAACCTAACCTAGCTGTGAGATTGGCAAAAGCCCTACCAACTGAGCTCAACAAAACAACTCCACCCGAATCAGCTTCAGAAAACTGGGAATTAAAAATCTGCATATGCCGAGTCGCACTTTCCACTTACGGTTCGAAAAGTGTCAGCTTGAACCAGTACATCATTTCACATATCTTAGTTCAATCATCGCGGACAACTTCTCGCTAAACGTGCAGATTTATAGGCGGATTGGCAGAGCAGCTGTCATCTTGTCCCGTGTGAACCTTGTGTGGGGAAACCACAACTTGACTGTGAAGACAAAGATGATGGTACACCGCGCGTGCGCACTAAATGTTTTAGTGTACGACAGTGAAAACTGGACAATCTACGCAACGCACAAAAGGCTGCTGAATGCTTCCATTAAGGAGCATCCGCCGTAGCATGAACATATCGTAGATGGACAAAGTGACGAAGGCTAAAATGCATTCTAAATCTGGTCTACAGAGCATGTTCACCATACAACGACCGCAGCCTACGTTGGATGTCATGTACAGAAGGAAAATGTTCGTATCCAAAAAGATCTAACCTATGTTGAGTTGAAATCAGGAAGTCGACCTTTGGATAGACCACACTTGCGTTACAAAGACGTTTCAAAAAAGAGACATTGATCCTACGAGTTGGAAACAACTTGCTCTTGGCTGCTCACTTGTGAGGCACTGTTTAAACCATCATGTCCGTGTCGGAGAAGAGCAGATAGAGCTTTTGGCTGCTGAACGTAGATTACACACACGGCGAGCAACTGACACCGATAGACTGAGTACTGACTATCGCTGTGAATGCTGTGGGAGAGATCGTCACTCTCCCGGACTGTTTAGCCATTCGAAAAGCAGACCAGCATGAAACCATCACGCGCTTGTGACCGAGGTAGGCCAACAAAATCAAAATACAAATGGGAGTAAAATCTACCACTTGAAAATAGCAAACTTTGGGTTGTATAACGTAAAACCAAAAATACATAAACACGCTATACTATTTGCAATGCTGAACGACTTAGCATCATGTAAAGGAATAATGAAGGGCCAAGTAAACTGACACATTAATACAAACTCCAAACACCTTGCAGAATATTTATGCAGAAGAGGTCAAAGCCCATGCATGATATTGCAGGACGGCGTGATCGACAAAATAATATGCGAATATAATAACACAAGTGAAACAAAAGTGTCGAGTTTTTGTTTGCATGTATGCATGAAAACGCAAACCCACGATTCAAAATGTTTAATGGGTTAGGTTGATGATAACAGCATTGAATTGGTCTCCGCATAACAATAAACATTACAAAATAATCAACCGAAAGGAATAATTTATAATCTCGTCATTATACAACTCGGAATAATTGGTTATTAAGCAGAATTTCACATATTCGTCAGCTATTCAAATCCAAGGGGGTTATGGGCTTATGGTTGGGGACAGCATTTATATCATCATCATTCATTGAACCTGTAGTGAAGACATAGAAGCCAACTAATGCAATTGGAGTGGAATTTTCTATACTCATCTGCAGGACACCACCAAGTAACATTAACGTGGATGTGCGATTGTGGTCATTCACATATGCAAAAGTAAAACTGTGCAAGTTTAGCGGGATTGAAGAACTAATTGCAAGTTGATTAATATAATTGCCACGCACAGAAATCCTTGCTGTGGGATCATGGGGTGTGCATCTTATCTAACCGCGCGAGACTTGATTGCACATGTGTGATTATCTATGTAAAATATTAAGTGAAGCAAAAAGTTGCCACAATATATCTGAATAGCCACAGTGCAGCCCATGAACATGCGGTACGTCGTCTGGTACCCGACTCGTAAGTTGAGAAAAATCCATGTCACTGTACAGTGGCATTCAAACATAACTTTCTTTACCACTTTTCCGCCGTTTCATGACTCACTGAAGGCAGTAAGAAACCGGTTGTCATAAGTGCGGGCGATGTGATCAATATACTTTGACCATATAATCAAGATTATCAATCGACTGTAGCAATGATGAAACGTCAAGATGACGTAAGAATGAATTTATTAACGAATGCGATTTGATTTCGTTAATCCAAATGCATACCTGCTCGCTAAACGAAGAGTATTCACATATACCGTCGTAGTTTCTCGGCAGTCATGATTTAAAAATATTGAACGAAAGAAAAAAGTTGAAGGATAAACGATGTTCTGTTAAATAATTTTGCACATGATGATTCCATACTAACCTTATTGGTCATTGTGGCTGAGAATAAAAACGTCTGTCGGTTTGTGGGCAAAAAGCAGACGATTCGTTCCATAACGGTTTCAAAATCAGATCCCAACAAACGATCAGCCTCATCAATAACAAGAAACTGAAGATTAGCGAATCGTTTCTCGTCAAATCCTCTAGTTTTCTTGAAGTGATCCAAAAAACGCCCAGGAGTTGCTGAATAATTTGAGAACATTTCTTAGAAATGAAGATATATAGAAACATAATACCACAAAAGCAAAGTTTTTCTAAGGGCCGTGTTGTTTGCTTCCAGGCAATAATAATACACAATTAGAAACAAAATATTCATTTGCATGCTTTTCCGTCATTCACCCCACGACCGGTTTCGTGCTGTTTGCACTCATCAGGTAGGGACAGTAAGATCAGGATCCGCAATTAGGTTTAGGCGATATTAAGTGATCTTGGTAAACGTCCCTTCGACGAAGTAGTATTAGAGAACTCTAACAAAACTGCAGTTCCAAAGTTGTTAATGCTTCCGATTCCGAAAATGGTCCACAAATATCAAAATCACAAGCCTAATTACAGGCAAAGTGCTGCACAGACATAGACTGTCTCACATAGGCACTAGTAACCGTTTATAAATCCGGGTCTGCACGTTTGGTCCGTGACCAGGCGGAAGCGTCGCCATATGACAGGCGACGACGGGGGACTGACTCCTTGAAAACAAAATTGTTCCAGGCAGGTCGGTCGGTCCACCTAGAAAACCTTAATTGTAAAACTCCACTGCCTTATGAGCAGTTTTGTGAAGCGGTAGATACCGGTGACAAGCTAAGGTTTGACTTGCTCAGACCGGTAAGGTGTGAAAACAGACAAAAAACATTACATGAGAGTTTTGGTGATTTACTGAAAGTCTTTGATCAAGTTAGTTAGATCATTAAATGGTTAAAGTCGTTATACATTGCTACTCCTAGATGAAGGGTTCAGTCGGATTTAAAGGTTGCACTTTAGAATATTTGACCATCACCTAGGAATCGACCAATAATGTATTGTTACCCCCTACGTAGGTTGGTATTTTGTCTGATCTATGATGAAGCACGCAGTCGAGTAGTGAAACGAACGTATATAAATGAGCATTCGACGTGGTGGAAGCTTCTCAATTCATTCAGGACAGAGCAACAAATGCAGATATGCTAGTAAAGCCTGCTAGATGGGTTATATTGCATAAAATTGAAAACGATAGAATTAGTTAGTTTACTCAATAAACAGTTGAAATCATAATGTCCGCAGCATTTGCGGCGAAGCACGTATGTAAAAGACATGGAAACCCTGTGAATGGACCCTAGGATTTGGAAAGAACTTGCTCACGACAATGGAGTTTGGCGGTATAGGTAAAACAAAAGTAGTTAAAGCATATTGTCAGCTGAAAATTAATAATGGAAACAGCGTGCAAACACCGCAAATTGACTGAGTTCTGTGTATCGGTATGAACGCATCGGGAAATTATAGCTCCCGAAGCGTTCTATAAATAAATTTGAAACGGCGTTCATTATGATATTGACTTGTCTTGCGGTCTAAATTCGCTGTCGATATCGAACGGAGGATAAAGCACGATCATGATTATAAACCATAACACCAATATAAACATAATAAATAAAAATTAAACGTCCTAATATTTCAGCACGGATGTGCAATCGTGCAGCATTTCTGTGCTGTGCGGCTTACATCGTGCTAAATTGATTGGCCAACAGTAGTGAGCTTCATGCTGAAACACGCTGGAGTCTGACTACCATTTCTTATGTCTGTATACAGCTCTGGGCAACCTGACAGTACCTTAGCCCACACACTTCATGACTGTGCGGCACTTTGCCTCCAACAGGCTCGTGATTTCATACATATACACATACATTGACGCCACCTACATCGGTGTGCAGCAATATCGATCAAGATATTCAATCAACCGTTAGGCGGATTTTTAGCTATAGACTGGCGCGACGGTAAACCCATCTATACAGTGTTGCATGTCGTTGACTAGCCAGCAGGTTGCTTCTCCCAGTCTCTACCAAGATCTGCGGTAAAGGCGCAGTATGGTAAGTCGTGATGAGGCATTTATAAAACTTGACTACCAAGGCAAACGAGCTAGCATCAACATATCTTTCAATCCGTTGTTCCCTGGTCCTAAAACTCATTTGTGGGCTATTAGATTAACCACGTGATATTGCCCCCGAATGCGCGATGGCTTTACAAGCAAACAAAAAGCCAGGGAAACCTTCTGCTGGGATAGACTAGGTCTATAAACGATATCGAAGCATGCCATGAAATACACTGTTGGAAACTGGAACTTTAGTGTGGAGCAAAACGTTACGATACACACGCTTTACGTATACGCTGAGATTTCGGTCTCGTCACAGCCAATAGCAAATGCACAGCTACCGAGATGAGCCAAGCCACCTATCCGTTCTGGATTGACATTTAAAAAAGTTAAACTCGGGAGAAAACAGCTCAAATCCCAACCTATTGTTTACACTGTACACTTTAGGTTCAAAAATAGCAAATTTTGGAGCCTCATATACCACACGGTACTCATAACAGGAAATTCGATGGATAGAGATCAGACAAACTCAGTCTCAATCCACTGCCTTGTGATTCAGGCCTTTTAGCTAAATGCCCCTAATCCAACCCCGTACTTCGGCCTGGGCAACCGGGTAGTATCACGCCCACAAGCAATTATGAAAATACTGGTAAAATAAATCCCGTGCTCCCACGCATTTTGCTTTCACACTTTCTGCTCACAATGCTTTTAATGATCTCACACTGCATGCAAACTTTTTAATAACTGTTTTCCGTTTTGTGGTTTTTTGGGTATCCCTGAAAGAGGTTTCCAAATTTAGCCACTTCGAATATTTTGCCTGCTTCGAATGAGTACAGAGCGTACCATTGAAATTAGCGGCGTTCAGTGTACGGATTATAGATAGCATCAGACAACAAGCATCCTTGGCCCGTATATTTGATAGCCTCGATGTCGATGTTTGCTGTTTGTCGGAAAGACGCATGCATAACTCTAGCTCAGTTACGCAATTTTTTAATCCTTCGAACTTTCGCAAGTCACACTATCTACGTGACGATACCACGGTATCTGGTCATGTATGATGGTATGAAAGCACAAGCCTGATCCAGGCAAAGTGCCGCACGGTCACAGACTGCACGTGGGCTAAGATACTGTCAGGTTGCCCAGGCCTAGACAGATATGAGGAAGAAAAAAGAACAGGAAATGGTAGTAAGACTCCAGCCTGTTTTAGCATGCAGCTCACTACCTCTGGCCAATCAATTTAGCACGGTGTTAGCCGCACAGCACAAAGAACTGCACGATTGCACATCCGTGCAATCGACGTGCATGCTACACTGCTATATGGCTGGAAACCTGGTCTATCCGAGCTGAAGATGTCCCTAGGCGTTCTCTTTTTGACACCCGTTGCCTGCGTAGCAGCATCGCGTTACAAATATAGAAGTCTGCAAGCGGGTGTTAAGATCAAGTGGCCACGAAATGAGAGAAATGATGATGCTGTTTTAAGAATGCCTACTCACCGCTTACCATACCGCGCCTTATTCGCAGAGCCTGGCAGAAGCTGGGAGAAACGACCGGGTGGCCAGTCCATGACGTGGTGTTTTAAGATGAAGAAACTCACCGTAGCGCTAGGCTCAGTTGGGCGTATTCGTTTGCCTGGGTGGGGTCCAAGAGCTCCACCTAATAGTTGGCTGCAAACCGAATTCAGTGATGTCAGTTTATTTTATTATGTGTCCTAATTTTTAACCCGGTATTAGTTGATGGAAAAACATAAACAAAACAAAAAATTACAAATCGCATGCAGTAAATCTACAAAAACAAGCTGCTTTTGCGCATTTGCTTTGCATATTCCGCTTGACTGCGTTGGATACCGCAAGCATAGGTGGTCGTTAGTGTCGCAAATGGCGCAAAAAATATACTGCAAAGTTTACGTACCGACAATTATATGCGGTGAACGCATGCGCATCTGATCAGCCTGTTGAGTTATTGGTATGCCACCAACCAAAAGAATCGAATAAAGATCTATGTCTTCACCTAACGCATTGAACTGGAGATGGACTTGGGCAGCAAGCTCGCGTGTTGGTGCAAGTATCAATGCAAAATATGGTCGAGGATTCTCTAGAAGTTTCTAAAAGATGAAGCTGAAATGATGACTTAACCTGTACAACAGGTAAAGCATAGGCAGCCGTTTTTCCTGACCCCGTTTCAGCCAAACAGATTAAATTGCGGCCTAAAAAATAGAAAAATCGTTGAAGTTATTTCACCTTGAAGTGCTGGTGGGATCGCCAAAGACTGAATGGCCGTGGGTTTGTGCCATTTTAACCGGGTACACGCATTTTGAAGTTCGCTACGAATTCCCTTTAATAATGTAAATGTGAAACATTGCACTCACAAGCTCGGCGAAAGTTGCTGCAGTCATAAAAGCTTCTGAAAAATAAAAGTAAAACAATTAACAAAATATCTGAAAAAGAAATGAATATATATACACTGAAATCTCAGTACTATGCCACCCGTTGGGACCGAGCAAAAGTGGCATAGTAGCGAGAGTGGCATAGTAACGAGGTTTTGTAAAAAAACGGCTTTATTTGCTCAATCGATCAGTCCAAAGCTCTCAAAAATCGTCGGCTGACGCATCTTCTTTCGTCGGATCTCGTTCATCTCGTTGTCTAGCCGGTCACACGCTTGCATCACACCGGGCTTCCCGCTTGTCTGCTGCATGAACATTCGGACAGTGATCCAAGCACGCTGGGCTTCCTCGAACAAAACGATTTCCTCGACGTTCACTTCGTCTTCGCTTTCCACCGGCTCCTCATTGTACAGCATCTCCTCCGCAATCTCCTCCAGCGTGAAGGACCCGCCAGTTGCGACGCGTTCGTCGGCTTCGAGAAAGTCAGGCAGCTCGATCTGCTCGTTATCGTGCATCTTTTCCTCGGCAGGCAGAGCTTTCCAGATCTCGAGCAGCTCCGCATCCTGAGGCTCAGTTCGGATTTCTTCTTCGATAAACTTGGCTTTCGCGAAACAGTTCCTGATTGTCGACTTGCTGACCTGCTCCCAAGCATACCGGGCGACGTGTAGAGCGTCGAGCAACGTGAACTTGAACTCCTTTCCGCGATCGTCCATCGTCTCTAGCCGGCGGCATAGCAACAGCTTTTTATAGTGGCGCTTGAAGTTCTCTATGATTCCCTGATCCATTGGTTGTGAATTGGCTGTCGTATTGGGTGGGAAGAAGACCTGTTGGATGTTGTTCAGCTGGAGCTCGGGAGGGTGGCCAGAGAAGTTATCGAGGCAGACCAGAACTCTGCGTCCCTGCTGGCCGAGTCGTCCGTCCCACGCACGCAACATCTCCTCGAAAATCTCCGCCGTCATCCACGCCTTCGAGTTCGCCTTGTACGTGACCGGGATCTCCTTCTTCTTGAAGAAACGGGGTCTCTTGGAACTGCCGATCACCAAAAGGGGAAACTTCTCGCTGCCGCTCATGTTTGCCCCAACCAGAAGAGTAATCCTTTGCTTGCTTTTCTTTCCTCCAGTACACCGCTCTCCCCTGAAAGCCATGGTCTTGTTCGGAAGCAGTTGCCAGAAGAGTCCAGTCTCGTCCAGGTTGAAGACATCATCTGCAGAGAACTGTCTGAGTAAGGGCCGGAGAACCTGCTGCTGCCAATCAATAAGGGATTGGGAATCCACCGCTCCAGCTTCGCCCTGCACTGTCTTGAACGTGACGCCATTGCGCTTCTTGAAGCAGTCTAACCAACCGTCGCTCGCCATGAAGTCTGGGATGTGCATCAGCTCGGCCAGTTTCATCGCCTTCTCCTTGATCAGATCGCCGCTGACAGGCAGATTCAGTCCTCTTGCTTGCTTCAGCCACATCAGCACTCCCTCCTCAAGCTTCGGGTCTTGAGGCTGCGTCAGCTTTATGCGCTTCGATGGAACTCCAGCTTTGATTGCAGCTTCAATTGCATCCTTCTTGCTGAGAATGCCCTTCACGGTGGTTCTCTTAACTTCGACGCCCCATTTCTTGCCAATCTCCCTCGCCAACTTGGACTGATTCGGCTCCTTCTTCGCAGCATCGATGATCTCGAGCTTCTCCTTCAGCGTAAAGTCGGTTCGCTTGCGTTTCTGAGCTGACATTATGGACTGAATAGTTTGAAAAATAACGATGTCACTGTTGTGAGTGTCTGTTTGTGCGCGCGCTTTCGTGGGTCTATCTATCGATACTTAAAGCAAGAGTAGGAAAGAGGCTTGTTGTTGTGCGTGAGGTCATTGGCTTGTTGTAACTAGGTCAGGGAGAAACATCGCGTGTTTGACCTTGAAACCGGCTGACTATATGCGTAAAATGCGCAAACATGCACTTTTAAATAGCCACAGAATAGTGGCATAGTAACGAGAGTAGGGAGTGGCATAGTAAATTTTTTTGTATTGAATTTTGTTGGGACCGAGCAAAAGTGGCATAGTAGCGAGAGTGGCATAGTACCGAGGTGGCATAGTACCGAGATTCGAGTGTATATATATATATATATATATATATATATATATATATACCCATGATTTCCCAAATAAATTCCTTCTTTGTAAGCCTATTTAAAACATTTGTACAACGAATCTGTTAGTTACGAATCTCGCCTTTTACGAACACTGTACAAGTTCCCGACAGCTATGTTTGTTCAATAAAGTTCATACATACAACGAACTCGCTTTGTCTTGCCTTTAACACACAACACGCTTCGTCAAGAGTGGCCTGCAGTGCGCTAAGAATAGAACTGACACACAAAGCTTGGCGAGACACAGGCAGCCTAGCCTACAGTGTGCTAACTGACTCGCACGCACGCACAAGAAAATCACGTGAATTCTCGGTGACTAGATCAGCCGCAGTGCCATTGTCGGACGAAGACAGTGACACAGAAGTCGTAGCTCCATCAGTGAAAGATGCCAGAAGTGCTCTTGAACTCTGCAGGAGATTTTTAGGATAGAAGGAAAAGACGTCGAAAGAGAGATCAAGGCGGTGGCGAAGTCAAAACTTAAACAAAAGAGCATCACCAGCTACGTCATGAAACGTGAGATTGGACTGTCAGTGTGTGTGCAAGATGTTTTTACTACTTCGTTTTAGAATAAATTTACTATTATTAACATGAACTTAAATTTAATGTTGTGATCTGTGTGCTGTGGCATCATCTATTCGTCAAATGGATTACACGCATGCAGAAACACACAACTGTAAGACATTCTTCACTTCTCTATTGTTTACACGTGTACAGAAAAACGGCGGCAAAATCACATGTGTGACAAGGCGTTTTGCTTGCAACGAATTCCGCTTTTAACGAACATTTTACTCTCCCCCCCAGCGATTCGTTGTACCCGGGTTCCACTGTATATATGAAAAAAAGACAAAAAAGATCAAAAACGGCATGTGTAAACAGACAGACAAAAAAATCCCCCTCTTTTTTCTTTTTTCTTTCATCATGTACCCTCTTCATGGTATACTTGTTGGCACATCGTCTGTAAAGACTTGTGTGATAATAATAATAAATAATAATAATGGAGAGGACACTCCATTCCGCTTCTACAGAAAATAACACGGGAAGCAGCAGACACCGGTTAAAAGCTATGGATCAACTGGCGTAGAGCTCAGCGCCTGGGGCTGCTTTCGACGGTGGGAGAGACTTTCAGGTCTCATTGGACGGCTACCGCCCGCCTCAAGCTGGTTAGCCTCTAGTCAATAAGGTGCCGTCTCGCCAAGGTCTGCTATCCTCATTGGGTGCATGGGGATAAGGAATCGAAATACTAAACAAATGTCAGTTCTGAAACTGGGAACCTGGAACGTCCGGTCCATGCTTCCAGGATTTCACGACGACGTCTCGAATATCAGAGGCGTAAGAAAGTCAGCCGTGATTAACAATGGGCTAAAGAGGCTGAATGTCGACGTGGCTGCCATGTAAGAGACGCGATTACCAGACACTGGTAAACTAACAAAAAGAGATTACATATTTTTGGAAAGGTAGAGGTACCGATGAGCCTCGATTGCATAGAGTTGGGTTTGCCGTGCGAAACGACATATTAAAAGCAACAGAACCAAACAGCAGTGGGAGAGAACGGATTTGGACTTTAAATCTGAGGTGCATTACTGGTACCATTACTTTGGTCAACGTTTATGCACCGAAGCTCTCTGCGACGCATGTTGAAAAAGACGCTTGTTATGATAACCTCGCAACTGTCCTCAAAAACGTGCCACAGAAAAAACTGTGTAGTGGTATTGGGTGATTTCAATGCCAGAATTGGTGCAGATTACGAGTCTTGGCAAAACTGTCTCGGAAGGTTCGGTGTCGGTAAAACCAATGAAAATGGACAACGCCGTTTAGAAATGTACACACAGTTCAGTCTGTGTCAGTAACACTTTTTTTCAAACAAAACCACAGCATTAAGTCTCTTGGAAACATCCTCGCTCTAAGCATTGGCATCAGCTTGATCTTATTCTTGTTAAGCGTACTAATATAGGAAGCGTGCTCCTCACCAGATCATATCAAAGCGCAGACTGCGACACAGATCATCCACTGGTCTGTGCAAAACGGAAGCTTCCCCACACGAGATTTCACCGCACCAAATTGTCTGCTAAGCCTAGGATAGACGTCACTCGCAAGTGCGAACCTAATCTAACTGCGCGATTCGCAAAAGCCTGTCTAGGTCTGAGCAACCTGACAGTATCTTAGCCCACGTGCAGTCTCTGACTGAATGAATGAATGAATGCACAAGCCTGATCCAGGCAAAGTGCCGTACAATCAGAGACTGCACGTGGGCTGAGATACTGTCAGGTTGCCCAGGCCTAGTCTCTGACTGTGCAGCACTTTGCCTGGATCAGGCTTGTGCCTTCATACCATATCATATCACAGCAGAGATCAACAAGACAACTTCACTCGAATCTGCTTCAGAAAACAAGGAATCGATAAAAAGCTGCATGTGCCGAGTCGCGCTTTCCACTTTCGGTCCGAAGAAAGCTCGAACGACCGACTGGTTCGGAGCAAAAGCTTCTGAGATGAATATTGTGTTAGATGAGAAACGCTCAGCATTCTTGAGGTTCAAAGATATGCCAACAGATGAAAACATACGACTTCTGAGAGCAGCTAGAAATAAGGTCCAAAAGACTGCAAGGCGATGTGCGAACGACTATTGGACTGAAATCAGCTTCAATATCCAAAAAGGTGCGGATTCCGGAAATTTTACGGTATGTATGATGGGATCAAGAGAGCCATTGGCCCAAACAAACTTAAAACGGCTCCCAAGTCTGTATCTGGTAACCCGATTGTCGACAAAACTCAACAGATGGGTAGAGCACTTCTCCTCTCTCTACTCCAGGGACAGTACGGATGTGCAATCGTGCAGCATTTCTGTGCTGCACCGCTATCGTGCTAAATTGATTGGCTAACGGTAGTGAGCTGCATGCTGAAACACGCTGGAGTATCACTGCCTAATCTATTCCCGCTTCATATCTGTCTAGGCCTGGGCAACCTGACAGTACCTTAGCCCACGTGCAGTCTCTGATTGTGCGGCACTTTGCCTGGATCAGGCTTGTGCTTTCATACCATACCATACCGCATGCACTTGAAAATGTCGAGCGGTTGCCGACCATTGAATATCTACATACTCCCACTACCCTTGATGAGCTCAATATGGCAATCGACCGCTTAGCGAATGGGAAGGCCCCTGGTGACGACGGAATTCCACCTGAGCTCATCAAATGCTGTAGAGCAGCATTATTACAACCTCTTCACCATTTGCTTCTGCAGTGCTGGCAGGAGGGGTGTGTCCCACAAGAGATGCGAGACACAAAGATCATCACGCTATTTAAGAATAAGGGTGACAGAGACGACTGCAACAATTACAGAGGAATCTCCCTTCTGAATGTTGTAGGCAAATTGTTTGCTAAAGTCTTACAGATCTGGCTGCAAGTTTTAGCTGATAGAATTTACTCCAAATCTCAATGTGGCTTCCGCAAGGGAAGATCAACCGTTTACATGATCTTCTCCCTGAGACAACTTCAAGAAAAGCGTCGGGAACAGCGTATGCCATTATAAGCTGTTTTTATTGATTTAACTAAAGCGTTCGACTACGTCAGCAGGGAGGGTCTTTTCAAAATGCTCGTTCCACTCAGGCATGAAAGGTTGAGTCCATTTTAACGGTTGCAGTTCAGAAGCCTTTGAGATTCGCCGAGGCGTCAAACAAGAGTGTGTTCTTGCTCCCACGCCGTTCGGCATTTTTTTTTGCTATGCTTCTGAAGCACGCTTTCAGGACGAGGACAAAAGGCATTTACATACGCACGCGAAGTGATGATAAGCTTTTCAACCTGAACCGGTTGAGAGCACAAACCAAAGTACGGGATGTGCTAATCCGTGACCTGTTGTTTGCCGACGATGCAGCCTTTATTGCTCACTCCCAAGAGAACCTACAGCCGCTCATGGACTGTTTTTTCGTCGGCATGCAAAGACTTTGAGCTAACAATCAGCATGAGCAGGACCAAAGTCCTTGGTCAACGGACTGTATCGCCTCCAATCATCACTGTCGGTAACGGCTATTACGTCCCATGAGCGCAGGGAATGGCGGTAACGGAGTTCCGGGAGTTTGTTCAGGAAACCAGCAGCATTTGTGTAACAGCATGAAAGGCTGCGTGATTGTAGAGTATGCAGTGTGGTGATAGGGTGTGCAGTTATTCCGCCGATCTCACTGAAACCGGCTGCGGGGAGTTTTTTGAAGCCGTCGTGTGAAGATCGTCAGCAGACTGATTTGTGCTGGGTGTGACTGATGGTTGCGGACGAGGTCTTGGTTTGTCAACTGCGGAGCGAAGACGGACCTCTGTAGCTGCAAAGCGCTTTTTATCATAACACAAGCGCAAAGCAGTATTAACCATATCTTCTGATTGGAAGGTAATTATCAGCATTACCCTTGTAGCTGGAGGACGTGGGAAGGCGTTTCACGGCAGTCGTCAAAGTTCCGTGAATTTTGCTGAGTTCTTGGATGTAGCGCCATTGAGAACAGTCGTGGACAAAATTGCTGCGTGTATCGTTCGCCGATTTCCAATCGTAGCCTTCTTGCTTTTGCATCTGCCTCTGAGGCCAAGGAACGTCTTGAAAAATACGAACAGGCAAATTTGTATTTCGGAGAAAATGGGCTGGGAGCAAGACCTCTGCAACCTTCTCCGTGGAGTCAAGGGTGATTCGGAGTAGACGTGGGGCGTCCGCGTGAGGCGAGTTTGGGCGTCTGGAAACCGGGTCTACATCAAGTTTCAGTTTTTCACAGAGAGCTCGCCATTGTTGCACATCATCATGCCTGCGTGCTTGAAAGCATTGAGATACACTTTCCGGCACATTTGTGCATACAATGGTCAGGGATCGCGTGTTGTTGTGATTGGCTTTTGGAACTGCAGGCAGTTTCCCAGCGTTGTTTGGTTGTGGCTTTACGTGCAGAGTAGTGTGTGATTTTGTTGATCGAGTCACACTTGGATTTACCAGATCATCCTTAGGACTTGTGCAAGCAGGTGGGCAGTCCGTTTCCAGTAGAGACTCGAGGCGAGGCAGTCTGGTGACAATAGCACCATACGGGTCCCGAAATGATGGAAGCGTTAGCTGTTACCTCTGCGATAGTAGTTTTTAGGAGGATCTTCAGCTGGTATCAGGTTCGATGATTCATCGTGAACAAAAGATTTAGGTGTTTTCTACTGCGTTTATCGGCAAGTTTGTCCCTTTGATGCCGTGCT